>JAAGNO010031011.1:189196-203062 GCA_033439905.1 Ceryle rudis
TCACTGGTCAGTTTGGGGTCACCTGCCCTGTCCACTCCTCCCTGCAGGTGCAGCCTTTCACTTTCCTGCACCCCCCAGTGCGGTTCACAAGATCCAGCAGTGCCCTCAGTCTGCACACCAGTATTATATTATATATTATATTAGTATATTATATTTAAATATAATGTGAAAGCATCACAATTTTTGACACACAGGTATGCTTCAAAGTATGGAATAAGTTCAGATAAATGTCCTGAATCTGATGTACATTCAAGACTATTTCAATTACAGAAGTGAGAAAAATTATGTGTTATCTAGGCAACACATTTACAATAAAATCTTCACACTTTTGCCAGTCTGTACATCAGTACGTGACAAAAATACAGGAGGCAGGGATTAGCATTAAAGGAAAGCAAATAAGATAACTTTGTGTGAAATATATCTAAAAGAAGAACGTATACAGTGCAAAATCTAGAGGATAATACAACAGGTTACTATAATACTCATCCCTTCTATTTCTTAAAGTTGCACACTACTTATAAACATGGAATGCCTTCTGTTCACCCTGGGGCAGGAAAATAACAGTTTCTGAATGTGTATGTATTAAGCAGTACATAGAAAATTCATGGAAAAATATAGTGTGCTTGCACTAGTTAAAAAATAACAGTTGCAAAATTAAAATATGCAGAGATTAACAATACTGATGTTGTCAGTTTTACTCATTACTAGCTTTGGTGTGCATTGTAGCTTTGTGTATTTTGTCTGCCTATCACGTACAGGAATTCAAGCCTATTGGTACAGCTCACAACAGAAGGGCCCAGCCTTTTGTTGCAGCAGCAAATATTGATGACAAAAGACAGGTAGTGAGCTCCTCCTATAATTCTCCAATTGGGCTGTATTCATCTGGCAATATTCAAGACGCGCTTCATGGACAGCTGAGGGGTCTCATTCCTAACTCATCGCAAAAGTGAGTACCAGCATTTACTTATAATACATGGCCATTTGTGGTATATCACTATCTGTTCTCTTTTCAATTAAAAAGTCCAGCTCTTGCTGTTTCTTTTTTTCTGATTATCTAAAATTACGTTGATAAATGAAGCAATTTTTTTCCAACACAGAAATCTATCCATTCAGCTCTGTGATAGCAAAGCTGCAGGTAACTAAAATTGGCCCTCTGTGTGGGGCTGCAACACTACCCACCATCCTTCACTCTTTACCACTCTACTTTAGTCTGAACGTTGCTGAACACTAAGGTGATTGTATTTTGAATACCAGGAATGTACAAACTAAGCAAGGTTACTTCATCATTACAGTTTTAAAACTTTGCTAGCTTCTTTTTCATTAACTAGAAATAAGCACTTGTAGGCCAAACAAAGTTATTTTAACCCTCCTCTCTTTACAGGACATGAACTACTTTGAACACAAGCATAACATTCGGCCCAAACCTTTCATAGTCTCAGGCCGAAGCAGGTTATAAACTCTGAGTGCTGTGCTGGATTTGGATGCATGGTGTTGTTTTTTGCTGGATACTCACCATTCACATTAATAAAGCATACTGATGCGTTTGAAAATTACTTATGGTAGTATATAGCCTAACACTGAAATTAGAAACAAAAAGAAAAAAAAGAATGGTTGACTTGCAGAGATCAGGCTTGAAATTCAGATTTCCATTTCCAAAAGAAAGCATTTCCACACTCTGATTTCAGTTATACTGATATAAATCTGAAGTAACTGTGTTCATGAACCTGATTCGGTTTATAGGGTAGCACCAGATATTGTATACTTACAATTCTATGTCACTCTGAAACTCTTCTGTCCAAATGCAAATACATGTAATTCAATAACCTGCTAAATAGAAGACAGCTAGTTACACAAATTATCACCTGCGCTATTCAGGGATTTTAAGTTTGCTTTACAGCAGATCTTTATTCAGAAAGCAAACTAATGCAGAGCTAAATAGAAACATGCAAAGCTCTAAAATGCAGAAAAAGCTTATATATTTACATCCATCATTTTAGTGTAATATCCCTCTATCATCAATGCAGATGAAATGCCTCACAATTATTTACATTATTAAATACAGAAGGGAAAAAATGCAAACTTGATGGCTTAAAATGCAAGGAAGCTCAAAAGCATCTGAGTGATGCACTCTATTGTGACGCTATACTTTACCCTTCCTAGCAGTAGCAGTTTTTACCAGTGGACTTAGGGTTATGCATTTCATTCTTTACATTTAAAATGCCTGCATTTCAGTTATACTAGTTTAAGTCTGACAAACTAGAACAGAAACCCAGGATGCTAATTTATTCCTGTCTACAAAGGGCAATCTCATATGTATTATCAATTTTGTAAAATGTGTTAAATTCTTCAACCACTTGAGCAATAAAGAGGAGCCTGTAGAATAAGGATAGAATCCCAACCTTCTGTGAACAAGAACTATCTATGTAGAACATTGCCACTGGGGAGAAAAGGCGTCTGATGCTGATACAGGATAAATGACAAAACAGCAAATATGCGTGGCCTCCAACCATAGGCAGCACATACATACTGTACCTAAACTGACTTTTGGACCACTAAGTACCATTTATAGGTACCTAGTCATATTTATGAGGATTTAAGTGTATCATAATGACTTTTAGTATCAGGAGACTAATCGCCTGAGAATCCACAACTACATGGTATTTTCCACGAAAATATTGAAGTAAATGGCCATTTTCCAGAGTGTTAGATTGGGAAAAAACTGCAAAAATTAACCTCACATTGATGCAACAAATTTCAGAACTTTAGTAGGGCAAGGTCTGTCAGGCATTCTAGCTCTGGAGAAGTCTGTGTTTACAAACTGCAGAATCTCTGATGCAGGGTATTACATCTACAAAACTGTGGCTGTCACACTATTTGTCTGCTACTTTTTCATCAGTTTGGCCCAATATATATCCTATGCTAAACACAGCAAAAAACCAAACTGCCACCTTGACTGTAAATATCCCTTTAGGATGGGCAGCTGAGGCTAAATAAGACTTTGACTAAAAGAAGAGCGGATTCTAGACTGTGGGTTTGAGCTAGGAGATTGGACATTAGCCACAATTTTGGATTTCACTCTGGCAAAACAAACTGGAAATTATATTTAATATACAATATTTTATTTATACTTATAATTTGTTGGTTTAACATTATTTTGATTGCTGATATCAAGAGTTGTGCCTTTTCTAGCCTTTTCCTGCTGCTTTCCTTTTACTAACACTATCAGCACTGACAAAACTTACTGTATTTCAGGATCTAAAGGTGGTCTTGATTCTTCTAAAAGAAAAGGCTATCAATTTATAAGTTGCCCCCCGTGTGAATTTTTTGGCTGGCTCGTGCTAGGCGGCGATGCAGAACTGTACTCTTGCTTTAAGGCTTGCCTACCACTCCTGGAATTAGCTTTCCCTTGATATGTCTTTGATGTTAGAGTGTATATTTCCCTCTCCATCTTTGAGAAAGTGGTCCTCCACAAATTCCCCTCTGAATCAAAGGGAGCATTTTGGGTTGTCTTCTCCACCTGGGATTAGCTACTGGGCAGAGTACTGTACCACCAAACTGGGAAATAAGAGTATTCTGCCAGGTTTACACAGAATCACTCAGCTTGGAAAGAACTAACCACCACCCTGACATGCAGGTTGGAGGAAAGAGATTAAGCATTTATCATCTCACAGCTCCAAGTTTCACATAAATGGTAACCAATGACTGTGGAAAGCCTGGGTTACATGCTGTTACACAGCAACAGCAAAGAAATATCCCATAACAAAGAAAGACTCTGAGGTGCGATGGAGAAAATACTCAAGTGTTCAGAATAGTGACACTGAAAAAACTTTGAGCTTAATGTTCACATTCTTTTACTAATCCTTTTCCAGAGATGTCGAACTGGTGTGCGGTCACTGTACTTCAGTAACATCAAGCAACTTTTAATAATTCTAAAAACATGTACAGCCTTGTATTATATACAAATTATATGTAGAATCTACAGCAAAAGCAGTAAAATTGATTTTCTGAATATATATCCATTGTTCTTGTGAAGGACCACTTTACATTCTACTGGAAACACTGTAATTAAGAAATGCAAAAGTAAGCCAGGCTGTTCTAGCACTTTTTTCTTCTTTGAAATGTTCAACATATACTTAAAAAATTAAATTTATTGTTGAACTAATTTTAAAATATTAACAAATACCTTCTTGCAGAATTTAAGGAAATCTTGGAAATGTCACTTTCATTATTTTACACTTCTTTATAGCAGTCTCTTCAACTGTGGACTGAGAAAGTTGTGAGGTACAGGACTGGAATGATGTGTCTAGGATTCCAGTACTGCAGGTGTTGATTCTGTCACTGACATGGACAACCCACATAACCTTTCTGTGCTACTCTTTTCTAAATGTTAAGAATTACTTACCTAGAACAAAGAATTTTAGGGAGGATTAATTAATCCTCTATAAAATCTAGCATTAAAAATGTAAATTATGTTCTGAAGAAGTCAACCCATCAAAGAATTTTTACTATCTTTGAAGAAAATGCATGCCAGGATTTTAAGGACTGCTTTATAACTGGCACTGATACTTTTTACAGGAAAATACTTTTCAGTGAATCCACATACTTTTGCTTTTCTCTATCTAGTTTTGCTTTTCTGTATCTGTTCTATTTATGCTCTTCAGCCCTGTTAACATCACTGTATTCCTGTACTTTTGTCTTTATTCTCTATAATCCGACACGCACTGCACACTCTCCTGTAACCTGGCTATTAACACAGTGGATGCAGCACTCCTTCGGGGATTGACTGTGGCAGTGGGCGCAGCACCCCCTCTTCAATTAGCACGGTTAGCTCTATCTGCCCTACCGAGCTGAAAGCAGTGTCTAAGATGGCCCCTAACATTCCCTTGGAAATGGAGCTTCCTGGTGTCAAGATTGTACACGCTCAGTTTAACACACCTATGCAGTTGTACTCAGATGAAAATATCATGGAAACACTGCAAGGCCAAGTTTCTACAGCTCTGGGGGAAACACCTGTAATAAGGTAATTAGAGCAGAATCTTTAATATTTATGAATATACAAATTCAGAATATACCAGAAATCATGAGCTTCAAAACTATTACACTGTTTCTTTGAAAAATGGGTAAAAGGGTTAGAGAGAACCTAAGTCATTGAAAGCCATTCCGTATTTTCATTAAAATACTAGGAATTTACAAATTTGAACCCCAAGTATTAATTAGCAGAGTCTTTCAGAATTTAGAAATAAATACTTCATAGGAAATAATCTGATATTTGTCGCTAATAAATAAAAACTGATGACACTACCTGGACTGTTATGTGACCAACTACTCCAAATCAAGATTGTGATTCCCTCCAAAGTTCAAAGCTACTTATCATTTATCATAATTATTTATTTAATAACCATTTAATAACTTAATACTCATTATTAACTCACATTTATTTCAACTTTTGAAATTCAGGTTGTGAAGCTTAGGAAATCTTGTAGATGTTTACACTGTTCTAGATATTTAACTTCCATTTAGGACAATTCATTCAGTACAACTAGCTCTTGTCCAAGAAAAGCCAGAACTTTGTAGGCCTACTAATCCATCTCTGACTTACTACTTTTATCCATTGCAATGACTAAAAAAGTCAGGTAGGAATCTTATGTATCTAGATAAAAATTATTATTATACAATAAAAAGTTTCAAAGCACTATTGATCTTTTTCAAGGGACAATTCATCATTCACATTGCTTTATCTTTACTTCTGCATAATAGTAACTTTTTTTCTGTTTTACAACAGTACTTAATAAGTCATAATATGTATGATCTAAAATAAAGCTAGTAACTAATATTTTAAATAAGCAATAAACACTGTCACTAATGAGCCTTCTTCAGCATCTTGCAGAATTGGGACTTTATACTAATGATAAAAATCATACTTATATAAAATATTTAAATTCACCCTATCTGATGACAAATGTAGTTCCCTAAGTTTTTGCTGAATGTTACTCTACTGCTTGAATATTTATCCTCAATCACAACAATCAGAGAACAATAAAAGGAAAGTTTTCTTTTTTTGTATTCTGAAATCATGGATTGAGCCCAGAGTAATCAGATTTCACAAACGCCTGTGGCATTCCCAGTTTGAGAACTGACTCTCTGTACAGGCTGGAAATGTCTTGTGTCGTGTGATTGTTTTTCACCGTGTATGCATTTAGAAATGTTATCTCACACCTTTGTATTTTGGGGTTTTTTTCCCTTCTGTATGTAATTGTATTATCACTTGTCATGTTTAGAAATGTTTAGTAAAGAGGAGAGAATCAATGGTTTAATTGGTGAGAACTGTAAAAACTAAGCTCCTTCTATTACAAGCTTGTGACAAGAGAAGAAAGGAGTACTTTCCTCACCAGCTTAAAGATGACTCAGAGAAATCAATTGATTAATGAAAATGCAACCACAACTAGCAAAAGGCCACAGCTCTTACTGTGCTGTTTTACAGCTTAGATGCTACCCTGGGAAATGACCAAACCATATAAAGCAAATCCCAACCTATTTCCTTGGGGAACCATTTGCTTATTTCCATCAGAAACTTACTTAAGTTTTAACAGACAGTAGGAAGCCAGTTGTAGCAGGAAATTTAAACTGGACACTTATGTATGTATCAGTGAGATAACAGACTTCAAAGGAGTAAATATCAACCTTTCTAATTAGTCTCAATAGCAGTTTGACATTTACAGATGCCACATATTCAGTCTAATTCCTGACAGTGCTTATAGTCATCTACTCTCCCTCTCAAATACTTAGGAAGTTAGTTATCACAATCAATTTAAAACACTTGCCGTACTTTAAAATACCATGAAATATTCTCGGTAAAATCTTCAGCTCACGGGTCACTGGAAATTCAACTACCAACTGTTGTTCAGACAATAATTCACTTGATATTTTTATCATAAAATTGGCACCACAAAAAGAAAGGCATGTCCCATCCTAATTAAATTAAGAAATAGAATTTCCATTCGTGTTCACCTTACAATGCACCCTACTATGCAATGCCTACTTCACCCTTTTTTGTCATCTCCATAAGTTAAATAAGTGACAATTATCTTAGCCAAATAATCACTATATTAACTAGTGATCAAGGCAACTTGGAAGAACACCTTCATGTCATGATACTCTCCCAAAAGATTTGTTTCCTTAGGTTATGGTCACCCTTGTGTAAAGATATGAGCTGTGACTTTAATAAAGTTCTTGAGGCCAGCTGCTGTGAAAATGGAACTTCAGGATACTGTACCAAAGAGCACGTAGTAATACAGCAGCTGATTAGAGGAATGCAACTGCTTTGAGGTTAAACATAGGTACCGGCTGATTTCCAAACACCATTAGAGCCAGAACAGTAATTATGGAAATACTTCCATGAGTTTGTAGCCATTTTTTTGGTAACAATTACACAGATTTATTTTGTTTTTTCAGCATTTTTTAGATCAAGAGGAGGCTATATAAAGCAATGCTAAATGGAAGGTAGTCTTTCAGTAGTTGTAGAAGCACATTGTCTTTATGTTTGTTTCCTAAATCATATTCTATGCCTGGTAGAGATATTACTTTAAAGTTATGTTTGTTATGTTTAAAGTTATGTATGTATGTTTAACTGCTCTTCCTCCCTGTGATACAGTGACCCATCTCCCAACTCAGTGTCTCAGTCTGATGTGTACAAGATGCTGCATGCCAACCAGGAGGAGCCCAGTCAACCTCGCCAGTCTGGCTCCTTTAAGGTGCTCCAGAATTTAGTCTCCGAGGAAGGTGGTTAATGACATATTTTACTTGTTCAAAGCATTTTTAAATGTTTGTGGGAAGAGGGAATCTGAGAAGAAAATATGAGAGATCAAAGCAATAAAATTTTTTGAAAGCCCAAGTCATTCTGAATCCTATAGATAGCATACCAGCCTCCTAACATTCTTCCCCCTTGCTTTTATAGCTAGCAATTTCCTGTGTGAATAAAACGGGGGTGTTAATCACATTTTTCAGAATCTCTTCTCAGATTTTAAGATCATTAATGTATAAAGTTGTCTTTAACTGAATGATAACAAGTTCTGTACAAGACAACTTTTGGGACAAGCTGCATATACTGTTGACACCAAGAAAGAAAACACTCTCTTCCACATCCAGGAAAAGAGAAATTTAAACCAACTCCTAAAATAAGTTTCACCCATCCCCTCTTCATTCTAACTAAAAATTGAAGAGGACAATATACCCTACAGTCATATTTCCTTCAAATGAAGAAGTTTTGAAATAACATTACTGAACACTGCAAGTTTGTTAAATCTGCAGTAAGTGTAAAGAATAAAACACAACCAAAATTAACATTTAAAAATTTAAAGTTTTCTATCTAGGTATTTACCAGAGAAGGGATAAATACACCTGATTGTCTAGATATACATCATTGTGGGATTTTACTGTCATTTTCTTGTATTTTGGTATAATTTTGTATTCATATCATGTTACTTATCTTTCTGAATTTGTTGTATGGTCAGTTATACAAACAAGAAGCTTTCTAACAATAGGTCTTGACTATGTTATGTTGCTATGTTAAAGGCAAATCCTCCTCTCTCTCCTGCTACACCCGAGACCTACTATCAGAGAATTAGATGATATCCACAAGACAGAGAGCACTCTATATCTAATCAGTTTTAGCCTTGCTTTTGGACTACAGCTACACAATATTTTTCCTGACTCCAAAGAGGTGGAGTCTGCCCCACTAAATTTCTATAGAGAAACTTCATTGCTGATATAAATGAAAATCTGTAAATACATTCAGAAGTGTATTTACAGGGAAAGCATTTCACTGCACCAGATGCTTTTATATTAGCCTGTACATAACAGGCTTGTTTTGTTTCTCAGACGGACGCCCTGTGGGTACAAGAAGTGTGAAAGCACCTGTAACGAAGACACCTACTGCTATGCCTGGGGTCCAGAAAGTGCCACTGTGCGACAAGTGTGGGAATGGGATTCTGTAAGTTGTTTCTTTTTAGTTTTAGAAATCTCTTGTTCAAGCACACATCCTGTGCTTCAGGCACCACAGACTACAGGAATGCTTTCCAAATGATGGTCTTGGTCTCCATCTGTACCAGTAGAAAAACTAGGGGATGGAGATATAAAAATATATAGTTCTAAATCCCAAACTATTAATCTGTACCTTAGACACTTTTGATACAGATCATTTCAGTTTTGACAATATACCGCCAGGGCTTTAATTAAGATTTCTCCAAACCAAGTCAATAATTAATGCATCCATAATGAAACAGTTACCTGGGCTGCATTGTCTCAGGCTATGAATTCTCAAAGTTTCTTGGTAGAGTAAAGCATCCTTCTCCTGACAGAGGAGAAGAGGGATACAGAGGGAGT
The DNA here is from genome assembly GCA_033439905.1 of Ceryle rudis. Taxonomy (NCBI): domain Eukaryota; kingdom Metazoa; phylum Chordata; class Aves; order Coraciiformes; family Cerylidae; genus Ceryle; species Ceryle rudis. The sequence goes on from JAAGNO010031011.1 coordinate 198,578, forward strand.
ATCCAGAAAATTCTGGGGGCCTATTTTAAAACTACCAGATTTTTATCTGAATGACATCACTAAGTTCAGCAAAGAACACAGATAACGAGAGCTCAGAGAACACAGTCACTGAGGAAAAGAAATGTGGTTTTTAAACTCATTTCAACACCATTTGGATAGGTTAAGCTGTACAATCCATGTTGTAACCAAACTACCATGTTTATTCAAACTCTAGTTTTCCAATGAATTATTGAACTATTCTATCAACCCTATGGCATTTTACGTCTCTTACTCAAACTTGGCTTCTAACCTTAAATTATGGTAGCTGGCAAACCCCCCAGACAAACAACCTAAAAGCCTTAAGATAAATACCTAGAACTTACTGTGTGTCATACTATCATTTGTTCTTTAAATTCATATGAATTAATTATGGGGTTTTTTCTTTTGTTTCCATATAGAGGGACAGTGGTGAAGGCACGTGATAAATACCGGCACCCAGAATGTTTTGTGTGCTCTGACTGCAACCTCAACCTGAAACAAAAAGGCTACTTCTTTGTGGAGGGCCAACTATACTGTGAAGCTCATGCACGAGCTCGCATGAGGCCACCAGAGGGATATGAAGCAGTTACCGTCTACCCAAAATGCTAGTTTTATATTAACACACAAATATATGCATGCACACAGAAAGCCATTAACAGCTTAGAACTGCAGTGCAAGTGTCAGGACTCCTGCCTGATTCCAAAGTAGCAGCTTTTAAAACCTTTTCTTGTGGGACTCTGAGGGAGGTGGAAGTCCCTATTAGCCAGCAGTAGTATATTACACCAGAAAAATTCTGATAAAATATTATCTTCGAAGTTGCCAATAAAGCTCAATGATGTATAAACTAAACCAGCTGTACTGGAATTAAAAAAAAAAAAAGTGAAACAGCTGAGGCACTACGTGATTACAACAGCTTATACATAACTGTTGTGATCAAGACATTATTTTTTGTAACAAAAATTAAGTATCTGTGCAAACACCAAAGCCATCAGAGTGTTACAGGTTGGCCCCTAACATGTAGACCCTTGACAGATCATTAGAAAAGCAGCTATTTTACATGGCTAGTACAAAACAAGCAGTTGTTCATGGTCTGCTTCCACCATCTATTATTCAACTACCATTAATGTATGCCAAAAACAGATTTGCTTACTTCGCTTTGAATTTGGGGTTATATAGACTTAATTTTCTGATGCAGCAACTGTGATAAGGAATAAATATCAAGTCACACAATAAAATGGCTGTTTAGTAAGAAGCAAAACAGAAGTTCTATGTTGTTTTAATGATTTGCAATGAAATCAACTTTCACATCACTTTGCAGAAAATTGTTCTGAGGCATGCGCACACATACATTGGTTTTTGGGAGAAAGGAAAAAAACAAAACAAAACCAACCAACCAACCAACCCCCCACCACCACACTCTAATAGGAACTCACTGCAAACTGAGAAGTAAATTCTTTAATTTTTCTGCAGAAAATGGTCCTCCATTGAATGGATCTCCATCTTCCCAGTTCCATAATAGAAACAATGGGGAGATATCATGTAATAACTTTATTGCTGGTAAATTAAATGTTAATTAAAATGTGCAAAGGAAAGATCATTTATAAAATGGCTGGTGAAGTCTTGAGGAAAAAAAAAGATGGAAGAATGCAGTTTTTAAATCAATGTCTGAAACATTAAAGGCTACACTGCTTTCAGTGCCAACTACGTGTACACACCTGACTGACAAACTGAAACTTAACATTTTCAAAAAATATCAACACAAACTATAAATTATTTATCGAGGTATTCCAAACCTGCTTTCAAGTAGAAAAATCTACAAAATTTTATATCAAGTCTACAACACCAACAGAAATTAACAACTCGGTGGCAAACAACCTTATATATTTGTCCCATTCTAAAATAAAAAACTTAAACTGTAAGAAGAATATGGAATCAAAATAAGAAGCTGTATATACTTTAAATTTATTTTTAAATTTCAGATGAGTCACAAAGATTGAAGTACAATGTCCACATATTCAAAGACTTTTCAAAATGTCTTGAAGTATTATTTCAGAATTTAAATGTTTTAAAAATGTGTCACTTCATTTATAATTTATGCCCACGTATCAAGAGCAGACATTAAAAAAGTGTTGCACCTTTTTAAAGGTTAATTTCTGAATTTTTTTGGGACACCAAACATAATTCTGCTCCTCATGTATCATGGAGGCTATATGTAGCATTTATATATTTCCACTGATAAAGCCCATAAAATGAATATGAAAATCCTTTTGAGAGTGCACATAGCATCTATTTTTACAAAAATAATACATCACTGATGTTTTAAAATATTTGCATAATGTTTATTTCTTTGTGGAGTAACTGAAGGTAAAAATAAATCTACTTCATATGATAAAGATTCTGTATTTCTTTTCAACTGGTATGAAAAATGAGAGTGTGAGTGTCAAGTGACTTGATAATAATAGAAGTTTGGCATTTTCAGCCTGACAGAGGAGTGTGCTTCGGATTTATCAAACTGCTGGCAAGAATGAAACACAATTTTTGCATTAGGCATCTGAGTGTATAATCTGGGCAAAATTAGCTTTCTAAAAACTGAATGAGATCGTGTGCTTCCAAAACTGAAGACCCAGAACTGCTCTCTTTCTAACAGGCCAAACATACCAATTGGAAATGTGGGGAAACCCTCGGAAAAGCAGATACAAGAACTGTTCAGTTAAAAGCAAGTCATAGAACACGAGCTGATGCCAGAACTTTGGGGAAAGATCAGTGTATTGCATCATCACATGGTGCTATTTTGAGAGGTTTGAAGTTGGGCATGACTTTGATAGAATTAGAAGGTAAGCCTATCTAATTGCAAGTACTGACCTATGCGGAAACCTTTGCACTGATATAACATAAAGGAAACAAAGACTTTCAGTTAATGTAGATTCTAAAATCCTTGATCCGGATAGAGCAGAAAAATAGGAAATCTCATCTTACAGTCACTCCAGTCTGGAAGACTTGAATATAGATATTGTAATGTGAGGGAAAGATAAAAGCAATTCTCTCCAGCATATGCTCAAGACTGAATCCTTTATCTCAGTGGGGTGTCAGTAGTTTCTGGCACAAGTCCTTCACAAAGTATCCAGCTAAAGAACTTTCCATTTTATCTTCTGGCTTAAGAATGGCATAGGTGGTAAATCATGATATAGTAATGCTACTATTCCTCTCAGCTGTGTCCAGACTTTATATATACATGTGTGTGTATATATATGTCTATTACAGGCCAAAGGGAGCCATAGCATGTATTTTTAGATGGAGAGAAAGATAGGAAGTGTGACTTCACATGCTTGTTATCTCAGCTCCTCAGATGTTGGTCAACAGGTGTGAAAAGCTTTCCTCAGCTACGCTACTGCTGCATACAGAGCAAGGCTGCTCTGGAAGGTTAAAAACTTATATGAAACTTTAATTCTTCAAATGAGTAAGCCAAGAATTGCATCTGAAAATACACAGATTAATTTATACAGTACTTCTAGTATCAATTGTTCCAAGACAAATGCTTTTGATCTTTTAAGTAACACTGAAGTGTTGCCAACAATTTGAAACCTAAAATGTTCTCTAAAGTAGTTCAAAGAAATTATGCTGTTTCCATCAACTTAATAACTTTTTTTTTCCATTTTTTTAACCACATTTAATTACTTAAAAAATCAGACTAACACTTTTGTTCAGATCAGAAGTATGCTATTGAAAGTAAACCCCCCATCACTCCCACTTCCTGGCATTTTGTTTCACATCACACAATAGCTTCAGGATGCACCAAGTGGTTTCCTTTACAATGAAATTCAACTAGAAGATGATCTCTGGGAGTGCTACTAATGCACACCAACCACTAATGGGAATTCAACCCATACACTCAAACTAGAGCTAAATAGCCCCTCGCTGAAACACACTTTAGGTAGATGCCAGGTCCTCAATAACAACTGATCTGCTCCTACCGCACCACGCTGCCTGCTAATACAGACACAGATTGAAACACTACTTGCAAGTTTCATAAAGTTTCTTAACAGATATTAAATTACTGACTGTTTAAAACTAGAGATATATCCAGTCTCAGGCCCGGCCATCCAGACAGTTTCTAACCCAGCAGAGTCCACCTGTCCAAACCATAAGCTGCCAGCTTCTCCAGCAGAGTGCTGTGGGAAACGGTGTCAAATGCCTTCCTGAAGTCCAGGTAGGCAACATCCACCTCTCTTCCCTCATCCACTAGCCGGGTCACCTGATTGTAGAAGGAGATCAGGTTGGTTAAACAGGACTTGTCCTTCATGAACCCATGCTGGCTGGGCCTGATCTCCCCATTGTCCTGCACTTGCCACATGATCACTCCCAAGATGAACTGTTCCACAATCTTCCCTGGAACCAAGGTCAGGCTGACAGGCCTGTAGTTCCCCAGATCCTCCTTCCTGCCCTTCTTGTAGATGGGTGTCACGTTGG
>JAAGNO010031012.1:0-78189 GCA_033439905.1 Ceryle rudis
TAATAATTCAAGAGAATGAGTAAAAATTGAATCTTGGCTAATTGTGGGGAATCCATCAGGGATGCTCTCAAAGCAGGTCAGACAACATAAATAAGTCCATGGAGATAATCTGGTCTTTTTTTGCTTATGATGGTTAAAAGAAAAAAAAAAAAATCAACAAACAAACAAAAAAACTGGACAGCTTTGCTTCACCATGAAATGCTGAAATAGTACCACCTGAATTATCTTTTCTCTACGGGAAGCTGCTGCTTGCCTTTGGGAAATCTAGATGCCATGAGATTAGATACAATCCAGAAAAAGGGAATTGATATGCATTTGTCTATAAGGACAAATATTGTGCCAATTAAAAAGTCTAAAGTGAAGAGGTATTTTACTTTCTCTTCACACAACTTTAAGCATTTACAGTTCAGACCAACCATAAATGTACATTAGATATGGTTCTGCTTTCTTAACCAAAAGATTAAAAAAATATTATTTCACTCCTGTATTTTACTCTAAAGACACCTCTGTTGTACTGCAGGTCCTGGTACAATGCTTTCAGTTGATTGATGAATCAGTGGTACTAAGGCTTATATAGGTACGAAGACGCTTTACGTAGCTAGTGCTTAGGACACTGTGTGCACTTTGGATGACAGTGGACAGGCACAGAATAGCTGTTATGGCTCTTTTACATTAGCTTTCTATCATCATTGATTTTTACCACACAGTGTTACAAGCAAATGCTTTTTATTTAGATATTCAAGTAGGGTCAGCCTCATTTAGCATTTCTCATCTTGTGGAAATAATACATACTTCTCTGAACAGTGGTCTCTGCAGACTAAATACAGAAAACTCAGTTGCGTTGTTTCTGTTATTTAAGTTCATATTGTATTGTTCTTACGACCATGATAACCTCATCCCAATTAAAACTAGCACTAATTGTCCATCAAAGACACATTTCTCTTTCAGGAAGGTCCAGAAAGAAAGTTGTTGGACAATAAGAGAATATTCTGAGAAAGCATCCATGTATGCATTCTTATTGGGCATCTGCTACCAGTAAGTCAGAGACAGTATACAGGGCTATGCAAGTGTTGGTCACACTTACGTAAGCAAGAGGACAAGCAAATTTAGGATAGCTTGTCTCATCCTAATTTTTATCTCTAGCCCATTGGGGTTTTTTTCTGTTTACAAATGCAATGCACTTTTTGGCATGAGGGAGCTGCTGATTTTATTAACCTGACTGGACAGCGCCTGTGCATGCCTTGTGACAGAATTTAAATTGTGGTTTACTTCATAAATCATGCAATGTAATACCCCTGTTTACTGGCTTCTAATGACATAATCTAAAATTTATCAGTGTTTTTACCCCAGCTCATACTCTAGGCATTACAAAGTTATTGTTATGCACTTCTAATTACATTGCTTATATCAGGGAAAAATAAATTAATTTGTTTTGAATAATATAGTTTCAAACTTTACCAAGCTTTTCATATTGAGTGCCACAATTTGTAGATGTTCAGTGCTAGCACTTCTGGTAGTGACAGATTTTTTTTCCCCATTTCTTTAACTCTGATGCTAATTGATCTGCTGATAGAATTATGACCCTTCAGTGGGACAGCATCACAGCTGAGATGGTGCATGAGATCTGGATGGTTTCTGCCGTGGCTCAGTCTAGATAACTGGGAAAGATAATTTTCCACAAAGAATATGCTATTAAAACACTCAGCACTTGTTTTTAATGAAGAATTGCTACCTTTGAAGCCAGCTTCTATCCCAACCAGTTAATTATTTTTAAAATAATACTAATAAAAATGTTAATTTCTATTATTTAACGGTCCAATTTTCAGTAGCAGTCTTCACTTACACATATGTACCTCTCTTCTTGTAAATAAAAGTGAGAACAATTTTGAAGTACCAATTCTTGCATGATTGCACACAATGACTCTGCACATTTCATGCTCTTTTCATTAATTGTCATGCCTGACACAACAACAGTGTGTAGGCAGGGGTGCAGGATTTAAATTATGCTCCCACAAATACAGACTGGACAGAATTTTAAAGGAGTTCCAGAGTAAATGAGTTACAGGAGTCTGATTTATAACAAAATACTGTAAGGCCTCTCTTGTGTTGTATTAGTATGTGTGATACAGTGGGTTTGGGGAAAGGTAGGTTATTAACTGCCTTTGACTTCTCCCAGGACTTTTGCCTTACTCAAGAGCAGACCACAGTTTTCAGATGGTGACTGATCTGTGCAGCATGCAATTAAGACTGTAAGACAGTCTGGAATTGTTTCTCACATAGACTGCACTGGTAGAGGTACACCTCCTTGACTTTGAGAAGTTATCTCATTTTCCATCATGGTAGATAAAGAGGGTATCAGTGACTGCCTGTCCTTCACTGTCCCCTTATTCGCTCACATAGTTCTTACAGGATCCTGTTGTCTATTAGAACTTGGGTAAAGGTAGCAAAACAATGCTTTTATACGGGAGTATTTGAGTAGCTGTAAATTCTCCCATAAACCAAACTAAGCCTTGATTAGAAGCATTTCTTAACTCGGGAAATACTTGCAGGAAAATAAAAATTCCAGGTCCAAACCTCTGTGAAGACTGTCCTTCCTGTATTGCAGCCCTCCTGCTTGACCTACTTTCATTTCAGTTTGTCAGACCTGAGCAACTTGTAACGTTGTGCCCTGACTTATCTGTCCTGAAATTCATTGTGATCATGTTACCTCTTGGATTAAGAAGCTTCACTGACCTTCTTTTTTTGTTTTGTTTTGTTTTGTTTTGGGGGGGGGGAGAGGGAGGGTAATTTTATTCCTGATCTCAAAAAGTTTTACTTATTCTGCTCAAGGTACTTCAGGCCTCTCATCCATGTTATTTATAGGAACTAATTGATGCATATGTTCCATCTTGGAGCTTGTGGTCAGCCTTGGATTACTGTCTGACTCCTTGTCATTCTCTGGTAACATTCAAGCATTTTTCTCTTTGGCAGCTGTAAATTTTGGTTCTTGCCAGAAACCTAAACCACCAACCACTGTACATCAATGTTAACAATAGACATGTTCTTAACTGTTTTGCTGAACTGGGACATATGTCATGAGGTTGCACAGAAACTTACCTATATTAGCTGGTACTGCAGGCCAGAAGAGGTGCTTCTGTGGAGTGAAAGAACCGTTCCCAGGATTCAGCATTGCACTACATGTTTCAGAGATTTACTCTGGGCTAGATTTAGTCTGGTCCCATGGATTTAATGCTCATTAGCAGTTAGAGTTAACTAGGTACATTTCAGAGTAGTATCATTGCAGTGAAATCTAAGTACACTCCAAGGCCATCCTCCAATGCAAACCAAAGCATGCTAAATGGGACAATCAGGAGATTCCTTTTCTGTGCCAAACTAAAGCATTAATGCAGATGCACTTTTGGACTCCCCAGTGTATGGCATAATCATTACTGTTTCCTTTCCCTTTGTTTTTTCCAAATTTACTCCACGCAGGTGAAGATTTCAGAAGTGATTAATATGCTCTTAACTTACAGTTACTGTTAGCTGCCCAGTGATTGAGCTCTTAAGCTCACAAGCTGTTTTTAACATATGTAATACAACACCAGACAGACATTGTCCCCAGTTAAAAATTGGTAAAACACTTAGCATAAAATGAAATTATAAGGCCTACTCTAGGATCTTGTTTCAATGGCTATTATTTAGATTTAATAGACACTGCAGAATTGGCTATTTGGATACACCAACATCCACAGTTTACAGGAAATAAAGTAATGCAGCTATGACAGTTAATAGTGGCAATGTTGGTCTTTTTCAGAACTGCTCAGTAATCAGCAGCCATTCATTTTAAGTAGCTTGACAAAGACTTTCCATTTATGCCCAAATATTTAATCCTTTGTTGGATATATACACAGTATTGTCAAAACCATGTAAAACTAATTCCCCACCATTTGTACATGCCTGGAACTCAGTCTTACAGAGGTATAAATCAGGAAAAAATATAAAGTATCTATTAATGTTGTATTTTCATCAATATCAACCAGTCTGCTGCCTGAAGGAGAAACATAAGCAATTGTATTTGGAAAGGGGGAGAGGAGAAGTAGCATATATATTCTATTACTATAACAAATTATGAGTGAATTAAAGCAAGAACATAAAGAAAGATATTTAAGTTCACACTTTCTTTTTTCTTCCTTACTCAATAGCAATATAGGCCATCAAAGCTTCAAATTTTGCATTTAGTATGTTTTGGGTTTGGTCAGAAAAATAGTGACTATGATGCCTGTAGGGTTTATCCGACAATAGCACAATCACTTTTTGCTACCTCCTAGGCTCCTGACTGCTAAAGCAATACAGGGTTTGTTCAATAAAATGCACATTTCTATATATTCAGAATATGTACATCATGACTCAGACAGGAAAACCTTGATATTTAATTTAGTAACATATACAGACAGTACAACCCTTTACACAACAAAACCTCCTATGCACTCTTCAGGTTTCTAATGAAAACTGAAATAATTTGGTCTTTTGAGCTGTTGGCCTGGAATAAATGGGCAGCTCCCTAGTTACATCCCTTACAGAGCAGTCTTTCTGCTTGCTTTTTGCCTGTTTGAAACAGACAGGATAAGGCTAATTCCACTAAATCACAGAATCACTGGGAGTTGGAAGGTACCTTTAGAGATCACCTAGTCCAACCCCCCCACCAAAGCAGGTTAGCCCAGAGCACATTACACAGGATTGCATCCAATTGGGTTTTGAATATCTCCAGAGGAGACCCCACCTTTCTGGGCAAACTGTTCCACTGCTTTGCTACCCTCACTGTAAATAAGTTTTTCCTCATACTTAGAATCTCCTGTACTCCAGCTTGTGTCTACTGCCCCTGTAAAGGAGAGGACATTTATGGATTAATCAGAGGGACCCTGATTGTGGCATTTCCTCTATTCTTTGAGAGGTTTTGTTCATCCTGTATCCAGCACACTGAGTTGGTGCTTGCACATTCTGATACTTATACAGCTTCACCAGCGGATTAGAATATCTCTTTCCAATAATTCTTCTCTGTCCCTTTTGCCCTTGCACAGCTTCAGAGTTAAACCAAATATTTTAAAGTAATTTATTTAAACTGTGATAATGATTGTGAATACCACAATATTAGGGGTTTCGGCTTGAGAAAATTCCAAAAGGCCTGACCCCCTGAAACAGTTATAATAATATCCAGCCTCAGCTATCACAGCTTTATAAATACCTCATGGTGGAAAGCCAAAAACTGAAACAAATCAAATCACTAATCATTACTTTGAAAGATGTTGCTGTAATTTCTGAGGCCAAATCAGAAAACTCAGGTAAAACTTATTGGAATGAACATAAAGACTGACTGTATAAAAACCAGTAAGAGAGCAATTCACGAACAACCTATAAAGTAAGGAGCAAGTTATTTAAAGAATGTGATTTAATTGGACTTTCAAATCATGTAAGTAATGATCCTGGAAGAAGATACAAAGCTATTGAGAATAACATGATAGCAGAAACCCACTACAATTTAAGATGCCAACACACCCACACCATACAAAAAGCATGAGAGAGAATGAATTGCTTTAAGACTAAGACTAATGAGAAGGAAGTGACATTTCAGTATGATTCATCACTTACTGAATTTTATTGAGTAGTGGGTCTTCAGCTCTAAGAAGAAAAAAAAAATTAAGAGAAACAGTCCACTCTCCAGTTTTCGTATGACCTCAATACAGCAAAATCATCCAAGATAGCTGGAAACTGCCCATACTGTCATGTTACCTGATGGAAATTTGTTATGGTGAGTGCATACATAAGCACACTATTTGCATAAACATACTATTAACATAACTGGGTGGCATGTGTATATAGACACACATACACACAGATCAATAATCAAATAAAGGATTTCCAAAATGTGCAGCCCAATCTGCATTGCAGAAATTGTTAAGAATTGCTCCAACTCTTCATTCTGTAATGTGAGATTTATGGTGCTCTAAATCCCATTTATATTTTTATCTGAATCAGCCTGCTCATCCCTTGCTGCTCTGCCTTCACAAATCAAATTCAGTCAGCTCTCCCTAGCTCCGTCTGAATGTTTCCTTTGATTGAGTGATGTTATTTCTAGAAAAAAACGCTCAAATCAATTTAATGCAAATTCCTTTTCACGTCCTGGTTGACCCATCAGGACATCGACAATAATAGATTGAAGTAGTTACTTCCTGAGGCAGATGACTCATTGAGTGCTTAGTAATCAATTTTCATCGTTGTGACTGCATAATCTGTCTTTGGGGTTCTGTTACATATCGTGACTAGAATGCCACAGAATCCCAGATTGCCTGATACAGAAAATGAATGGTGAGCCATCAGCCACTCAGCCATTTTAAATTGCACAAACAACCATGACAGAGTTACATCAGAAAGGATCTAGCTCATGTGCATGAAGTCTCATGTGCACCAGTAAAAGGCAAGAACAAATCCAGGTGAACTGATGGTGGTGTACTGGTTGAAAACCACAACAGTTAAAATCAGAATTTGTTCCTTTGAGGATATGCCAGTTTAACATTGTTGTGAAATCAGAAGCAGCTCACTGCGTTCAACCTTTGCTTATCTTTGCCAAAAATCCATTTCACTGCTCCTAAAATGAGAGGTGTATAATCAAAACAAAGTTAATGCATTTTGATCTACTATAAATAAGGTGTGAATAAAAAATTAGATGGTAGAACTGGGGATTCAGATCACCTAATTAAATATGTTATGGCTATACTTACTTATACTAGGTTTATACTTATACTATGCTTACTCCATACATAGACCTGCAAAGTCTCATAGAATCCAACCTGAATCTCATACAGGACTTTTCAGATGGCGTCACTGGATTGTAGTGACTGCATAGTTTATAAGCATTCAGAAAGATCACCAGGAATGTATGTTTCTAGCGTAATGGCAGGAACAAAATCTGAAGTCAATTGCTATAAAATAGCCTGAAGAGGAAGATGAAAACAAAGGACGACAAGGAAAAAAAAAAGGACGACAAGGAAAAAAAAAAGGACGATGAGAAAAAAAAAAAAAGGACGACGAGAAAAATAAGAAGAATCTGATTCTCCTCACACTGTGTTGTTACCACTGAATTCAGGTTCCTTCATAAATAGACTGTGTAGGTATCAAAACTATGTCAAAGTACATCTTGCAGGTTTTATGTACTGTTTTAAGGCAAGAACTTTAGATCTTAAGATTTGTACCAGTTAGACAAGTTGTTCAGTTTTGTTAAACTCTCATTCTCTCTGGTGTGTCTTTGAAAAACACCACTTTGATAGTGTTTGACACTGCATCTTTCTGACAGGGAAACATTGCTCTCTCTAACCAATACTTTTTTTGTAAGGAGTGCACTGGTCTATAAAGTTTTTGAGGGGCAAACTCAATAAAATTTGGGGACATAACATGCAGTGCTAGAATCACCACCATCCTGCAGGAAATGTAACAAAACCAAACACAAAATCAGGGAAAGTTCTGAGTTTAAGTTAGTCCTTAAATATTACTACACAAAAAGTCTGCACTTCAGTAGTGTAGCTGATTTACTGCAGCAGCTTCCTAACAATCTTCAGGGCACAGGCATGCAAAAATTACCTTCTTAGCAAAGCAGAAACAGTGTCAGGAGCATTTAGAAAGGATTCTTTCTAACAGTTTGTTGTGGTTTAACCTCTGCCAGCAGCTAAACCCCACACAGCCACTGACCCACTGCAACTCACCCCCACCCCCTCCTTTGGGACAGGAATGAAAATTACGAGGAAGAAAAAAAAAGTGAGACCCTATGTGTTGAGATAAGGACAGTTTAATAAAACAATAAAGAAAGAGAAGAAAACAACAATACTATGAAAGTATATACAAACCGAGTGATAGGCTCTACCTGTGCCCAAGACACCAACTTTCCCTGCTGCAGACACACTGAAGCTACATGCTGCAGCAAGTTGAAAACAGGCAGGCCTGCCCCAAGCCAGTCCGCCCCTTATGTAGGGTCATGATTCCATATGGTATCAACTATCCCATTGGCTGGTTCAGATGCTTATCTCAGCTGAGGCCCCTCCCAAGTGCTTGGGCTAGTAGCTGTTTGTGATAATGAACCTGAACTGAACATGGTTAAACTGGCTCAATTTTAAGCATCTATATATATCTAAATTGGAAAAATAGCTACTACTGAAAAACTAGAAGGAAGTGTTTCTCGTATATTAGCAAGCGCAAGTGTTGAGAAAAAAAAGACAGATCTTTTAAATTAAAGCAATACAGAAACGTCCAAAACACAGCATACTATTGTTGCCGTGAATAATAATGACATATCCCTTAATTGTAGCACTCACAAGGTTCTATGATTCAGAAGTACCCTTAAGTGACATATACAGAAATAGATCAATGTGACATGCTTCATGTCCAGAAAAATAAGCTTTTGGGGCTCCATCTGAAGTAACTTCTGCTATTATATTTCACTGATGATGCTTAAAGAGCAAAATCACTCCCTGCTCCTTAACATACTCTAGTCAAGCAGGGCAAACAGTGGGTCTTTAGGTTTACAAACTAATGAACAACTGCCTTAAAAAGCGGCACATAAGTAAATAGCATTATTTTACTGCTGCAGTGTGGTCAAGAGTACATCAGCATTATTCTACCAGTTCTCCAGTTCTCCATAGTAGCCTAAATCATGTACCCTGAAAGCAACTCCAGGCACTTTTGCTTACAGGTTTCTTGACTGGTTTTGGTTCCCATTTTGATCCCACAGCAGCTGCAGTAATAGAAATACTGCAACAGAAGTACCAGGGTGCACCTTTGAGTCCTGAGAGCTCTCCCAGGTGCCATGGCTTGTGTGGGGTTTTACACCAAGCTACTTGGAATACCAGCAGCTGTTTGACAACCAAGAACAGATTCACCATGCCTGAAGGCTAATCCTGTTAGCTGTGACACACAATTAGAGGGTATCTCTGTTTAAGGCTCAGGTCAAACCCACATGGAACACAGAGCAGGATTTCACTCTAAGGGGGCTAATAGCCCCCTTTCCCTTTCCTTCCCAGGGGAGGATATAAAGGGTAATAAGGAAAAGAAAAATGCCTCACCCAAGACTGGAAGTTAAGACCATAATAAATTTAATGAATAACAGGAGAAAAACAGAAAAAGGAATATTAAGGGAAGAATACAGAACTGTATACAAAACCTAATCTTGGATGGCGATGGATTGCGTGGTGCATGTGGCGTGAGGCCCAGCCATGCTGAGATGCTGTTGCAGCAGCAGAGCCTGGGAAGGAAGAGCCCCCCAAACTACCAGTCTCCTTGTTAAATGGAGTGTGACAGGGAAGGGGAGGGAATAACAGCTGCCCTCTGACTCCTCATGGTCCTGGGGTTACCACCTGTTGACCTCACTCAGTCTGTTCACCCTTAAACCATAACAGATGGCTGGGACCTGACCCTCATTCACAATGATCCCTTAAGGACCTTACCAACAATAACTTTTTCAAATCAGCTATAGAAACAGGATTTTTGGTAGAAGACCCTATAGCATACAGACAGAGTCAGGAACCAGTAGCTCCCTGTAGAGATGCTCCAAGGCCCCGCATCTCTGCTAACCAGTGTTGCTTGTGTATATATCTGTTCCTGGTACAGAAAACTTAGAGTAGCGATGATCTAGTCTGTGGTAATTTAAGAGTCCAGGTGAACATGTAGTAGCAGCATCATCACAGCAGTGAGTTCTGATATTTCACATCACATACTAGAATGTCTGATAATTATCAGTGAAGTGGCTAAGACCAAAAGACAATCTTTCCTAAAGGAAAAGCACAACCAGAGATTCTGGAAAGCATAGCCACAGATACACTTAACCACAGCACCTGCACAGTTACAAGTACTACTCCTTTTGATCATGGTTATTATCTCCACAGGTAGCTGCTCTTTTGCCTTCCTGATTTTTCATACTGTGCCACAAAAATAGACTCTCAAACAGGTAGGTTTTTGTTTCTAAAGGCAGTTTCTACAATAAAGGAAAATAAGATGAAAAGTAATTTGCATTGTTTGGAAAAAAAAGTCTAACACCAATGCTTTGTCCTTGAGTCCTGCTGTAACAAAAACTCTCGTCACATTTTCCATTTTATCTGAAGCTCTCAAAGCAATTGACAAACTATGTGCTCCATCCTTTGAAGATGATGACACTGGACACAGGAACAGGAAAATGAAGTAAAGAGTTTTCTGCTTTCTGACTTGGCCATGGGAAAGACAACTATTATCCCAGATGTACAAACAGAAGAATTTTAAGTAAAGATGGGAAATCATTAAAGCTAACGTTAATGACACCACCAAGATCTGAGATGGATCCTTCTATCCTAGCTCTACTTTTAAAGTATAATTATTTACTGTAATTGATGTGAATAATCTCAGTTCTACATTAATATAATTCATCTCTACAGTGACACATTAGTTAAAAAGCAGCATTAAGCACAAAGTCCCATGGATGTAACCAAAGTTGCAGTGGAGTGGAATATAATTAACCTTTACATAGTTCAGATACGTGAAGGTTATGACATCTGCCACTTACAAAGTGCTCCTGCCTGGTCTCAGGAAATTGGGTTTCCTGTAGATACCTGGCTGATTATTCTGAATCTGCATATATACACATACCTCATGCTGAATATAATTTTTAGTAGCTGAATATAATTTTTAGTAGTTACAGCAATGCTTCATAAGACTGCACATTATCTGATGCAAGCAAGCATTACAGATGTGTTTTAAATATATTCACCTTTCTGGTTCCCCTCTCCTTAGTCCCTTGGTACTTTGAGGAGAACACCTCCTCTGCTTCTGTTCAGTACAGTGCATGGTCGATAAATACACGTCCATACACCAGAACTCATGGCAAAGGCTGAACCCTGACTATGTAGAATCTGAGATTATACCCTCTGTGAGCATTTTCTATGGGCTCTGTGAGAAGATATGCTTCCCAGCTTCAGTGCAGCTCACAGCAGCCTGCTGCAAGTGTGAATTATTCAGGGCTAGTAGTGGCTGTGTGGTGGGTAGGGTGCTGGTTGCTTGCACCTTGGTTAGTGTGCAAGATTAGTTGGAACATTAATAATAGTCAAGTAACAGATACAGGTGTGTTGTTCTTAGATTTATTTTTAACAGAGCTTTTGAGATGGGGGTAACTCTTAGTTGACCTTCAGCACACACAGATTGAGAATGTTCTCTTGAAACGTCCCATTCAAAATTTTGAAAGGATAGGAATGGATTTGTCATTTTTTTCCAAATATTCCATAAAGAGCAAACAAGGTTCAGAGAAGATATAATCCATCTAGAGGGCTTGGGGTACAGGTAACAAGAAGAACCTGATCCATTAGGGACAAGTCTTAAAGAAACAGCTTTTGATTTAGCCATGATCAGGGAGAGACCATGATTCACAAGTTAAATAAAGAAATTAGCTCTGTAATGACAATTAAATGCTATCTTATTCAGCATACTTACAGATGGAAAAGACAAAAGAAAAAAAAAAACAAGCTGTATCAGTGACTCTTCAGCCCTTTAAAAGTTACATAACAGAGCAAAGGTTCATTAATGAGAATAAGTGAAAGTAAAATTCTTGACACAGACATCATTTAAAGATATTAGAGCCTCAGATTAAATACATATCAGGTGCTAAAGACTGAAAGGACTACCAAATTAAGCCAGCAGATTTTAATAGCTGATTAAGGGGAATTAGTAGTAGTAAAAGAGCATTCATCAAAAAGGTAAATGCATACAACAAACCCCTAAATTCTGGCAAGTTAAATGTAAAACTGTCAAAACAGGTAAGGGATTTTGGAGAATAACTTATTGCAGGCACAAAGCTACAAATAAAAGCTTTTCTAAGTACAATAGAAGGAGGAAGCCTGCCAGAGAGTTGCTCTGAATAACATAGTCAAGGCAGAAATCCTGACATTCCCAAAGAAAGTCTACTTTTTGCACCTGTGTTCATTGACAACAGTATCTGAATATTTCCACACCAGTATTATATGAGTCTGAAAAAAATTTCAATAATAAATTTCCAGGACCAAAGGACAGTTACCTAAAAACTGAAGAGAAACTACTGTCTGTAGCATATGTTTACTGTCCACAACCAAATCCTGGCTTGCTGTCCCTGCATAGGAAGGGTACCAAATTCTATGACACAAAAGAACATTGCCTGGATATTTCTTATCAAAGTAGTCCCCTTGGCTGCAATGCACAACTGCCCTGTGAGTAGGACTTTTACCCACCACATCAGAATGAATGCAGTGGGGCAGAACACATTCTACTGCACTGACAAAGGCTGTTGTTGGAGACATACAGCAGGTACTGATCACTTGCTCATTTTTAGAATGTTGATGGTAAATTGTTATAATAAGTACAGTTGGTAACAGCAATTTTTATTTATAATTAGCAGTCTAAATAAAAAAAACAAATATCAAATAGACATAGGAACTGAAAAAAAAAAGTCAATGTAAGAAGAGATCTCATTCCCAATGGTGTCACGTACCACACTGTTGAATGGCACATACTGTGCGATACTCAGCATAGCAAAGTATCTAGGAGATTGCTGCATAGTAGCAGCTGGAAGACACTCCTGGCTATTATACCTCCTTGTTCTTAATAGATAATCCCTCAGAATCAGACTTGAAAGCTGGCACCAGAAGTCTGTGGGTTTTGTTCAGGTATTGCCAGTTTTTTTTCTCTCAACATGATAGTTTTGTGAAAATAAAATATTCCCTTTAAATAAAGGTAAATAAATATCATAACACACATGATGGCAGGAGAAACATGATGATAGATTTTTTTTTTCAACATTGCTCTTTGACTTCACATTGGGTTTGAAGTGACAGAATCAAAACAGAGTACGTAGTACAGTGGTTCAGTATACAGCCCATACTAGGAACATGGAGAGGGTCTGCTTTCTCATATATAACTATATTCCTCTTCTAAAACAATTATATTTTTTTCGTCTTCGAATTAAAAGTGAAAGAAGTAAAAAGCCAGGATAACACACGTGGATATAATTTAAAATCTGGATCAGAAGAGAGGGGAATTGCTAAAGTATATATCATCAACTCAACTGCACTTCTGTGGAAGAAGGTATCCCCAGCAGTTTGCAAACTTAGAATATTTGAAATAATACGTCTGGTTTATTAGAGTCCTTAATTACACCACTTGCCTTTTTACATAAAAATACCAGACTCATTTTTGCCAGTAAAGCTGGCAAAATGAAAAGGGGAAAGGGGCTGCAAAAAAAAGCAGGGTTTATTTTCAGGTTTTCCTAATTAAAATTTAGTAAGGCAAAGTACTGGATATCTGAGCTTATGTCCCTCTGAGGATATTTTGTTTCTAATGCATTCAGAATGTTAAAAAAAACCCCAACAAAACAAAACAACATGTTTCAAATAGCAATACTACATACTGAAAATCTAATCTTTCTCTTATTCCTTGTTGGAAGACATCAGCGCCAAAGCCTAGCTAAATATGCAACTTAATAGTCAGATCTTGCCCATCAAACTGAATCTAACAATTTTAGTTCAGCAAAGGTGCAAAGGGGTAAATATATGTTTCTGCTTGCTCTTATTTTTCCCTAACCCCAGGATTATTGTACATAAGAGATATGTACACATGCTTCTATTTGTGTGCATGTCCTTCACTCTCAGGCTTTTATCTCACTTACAGGACTGAAAATTTAATGGTCTCTATACCCTTTGCAGAATATCATGAAAGATTATAAAATAAGAGATGCAAAGCTGGATGAATATATTGGTTCCTATGAGAATGTTCATAAACTGCTAAAACCAAGCCCCAAAGACAAGGTTATAAGTACTATGAAAAAATAATGTCTTTGAAAGAGCTCACTAGAATTATCATGATAACATCATGTAAACAAAGGTATTTTGATACAGCACTAAAATGCTGAACATACCGTGTGCTTTTGTGACTCTCATCTCACCTGAGCAATACAGAGAGGAAAAAAGGGCAATCCATTCACTTAGTTGAGCTGTAAATAATGATCTCAGTAGCATTCTTAGGGGTTGGGTTTAGTTTTTATGGCTCTATGCTTTGTTCTAAGATAACATATTAAAGTAATGAAATATCTCTGCAGTAACTGGCCTGCAGTAACACTGAAACATGTTGTCAGTAGAAAGCAGAATCTCAAGTAAGATAATGGGATTTCTCTTAATTTGATTTGCCACAGATGTAGCTATTATGCCACTATTCTCTTTGCAGAAATGCTACTATTTATGTTTTCATTCCTAATTAACATAGTCACTTAGAGGTATATAATGCTGCTAGCTCAGCTACTAGTCCACATAAATCTAACTTGGCATCTGGCAAAATGTGAAGTTCTACATCTCATTTGGTGCCTGGTACAGCAGAGGAAGGAATAACTGATAAAGAGGCACTACTCTTTACCCTCTAAGAAAAACAGTCTGAAATCAGACTCCATCCTTAGGAGAAAAATAATAACAATAGTATACATGACTAGGAATAACCTAGTTTTCAAAGAGCAATTAGGAGCCCAAATTTTTCTACTAATGTATAGTATCACAGGAAAACCATGCAATTTAAAAGCATTTCACAAGCACACAAAATTAAGCACAAATAAAATTATAATGTATTTAAAAAAAACCCCAAACCAACAAACAACACCACAAAAACTACCTTAGAAAAGAATGATAGCAAGAAGTAATTTGAGGGAGCTTTAACTCCACTGAACTACCAGATCCTATTGAAAAAATTGCACTTCTGTTGGAATTTCTCCTTTTAATTAGTTCCTGCATCATTGCTAACAACTGTAACAGCACAAGGATTGAGGGCCTCAGCAGAATTCAGCTCATAAAGTTCTATTCAAGTTCTCACTAATATAATATACGGCCATACCCTGTGCTATAAAGAACATCATGTTAATGATCTTAGAATCTGTTAGGCCCCTGGAACAACTGAGAATTACAACTCTGCCTACATACACGTTGGAAACTCCCCAAGATTAAAGCCTGAAAACTGAACTTCTGTCATATTTCACAACACAATTAAATATATTAATGTCTCAAGGGCCAACAGTTAGGTTTCAGAATAACTCTCAGGCACAGACAGGAAGACACAAGAGTTAAGTATCCATGTCTTATCCTGGTCCATCCTGAAATCAGACTCTACAAGGATGTGGCTTCATCCTTCTATATAGGACACTAAAATGGGAACAAATAGTGGGAAAAGGCTCTTACCACAGGTAATATCCTTTCAGAGAAAACCTTCAGTTTGTGGTCTGGTAAAAATACCGGAAATCAACAGTGAGATTTACCTGGCTCCTTTTTATTGCCTTAGTACCACCATGTACTAGCTATCAATATTCATTCTAGGGTTTTATGTAAAGACTTGTCTATAAAGTGCCTGGCCCCACATACAGGAAGAGTGCCTGAGCATTGTGAATGCCACTCCATTTTGCAGCTGCTTAAATATTTTGCAGTGCTCCCCCAAGGGCTTAATGAAGTGGCTGTATCACTTTCCTCAGTAGTAGCAGTCAGAGGGTAGAAGTATTAGAACATGAACATATTAAAATATATTGATAGGGTAGAACATAATGCATAAAAAACAACAGTTTGCCATAACTAGCTGATCATTAATAATTTCATAGTATACATTAGGTAGCAACAGAGCATGGAAATATTTCAAACAATACACAGAGAAAAACTGAAAATACCAAGTATGCAGTGACCTTAACACATTATGAATAAGGATGCAAACCTAGTCAGTAACTTATGAGGCATTACAGATGATCAAGTAAAACCAGAAGTACTAGGCTGAGTAAGTCAAATTTCATAGCACATGTAATCAATCTAATTTCATAACCCATACATATCCTTTGCTTCTGCACTGAAGAGAACTGAGAGTCCAAAACACGCACTGCTCAGCAGGCAAGAACACAATGTTTATGGCTGAAATAGAAGGTAGTGTTATAAGTGACTAGAAGTGCACCTTCTCCCACCTTAGAAGATTTACAGGAGAGAAGAAGGCCCCTTTGCTTCTGAGTTTATTCAATTTTTTCTGTTTTGCTTTTTTTTTTAAACACAGATGAAGGAAATCAGTAGAGCCTGGTGATAGCTGATAAGGCCCATTTCAACATGATTTCTCTTTCAAAAACAATACGTTGTAGATAAGGTCATAAGAAAGGCTGTAGTTTTGGGTATAAGATTTTTCCTTCACGTGCTAGTACAAATCAGTTCACATCATAAGAAAGACTTAGTTAGTCATTGGATGAGTCTGTAATTTTTTTCATCATCATCATTAGCTATTCTTAAGTTTAGCAATAGATATCAGCCTCACTTCTTCAACTGACATAAAGGTGATAGTTTTATGAACTCAATAAAACTTGTTTGTTTACAGCTTATGGATCCAGATTCATCTGTCTGCTTATCACCTCTGTTCAAGGATTTTAAGATCCAATAAATTTTTCCAGACTGAACTTCTGTATTGTTGCACAGGGACCAAATCAAGTGAGCTTGTCAATAGTTGGCCTTGTCATCTGCACACAGCCTGGCAAGGTCACTGCACATGTTCAGTCCAGTTTGTAGTAGCTTTTATGACAGAAGTACAAGGAGAGATCAAACAATTTATGTGACGAGCAGGATAATACAAAAAGATGCGAGCAGCTGATGGCAGCACAACAGGGGAACTTAAAGCACTACAATCAATAGGTAGGGGCAAAAGTTCACAGGTTTAAAGTACAAATAAAGATAGAGCTTTGTGACCTATCTCTTCTCCCATTTTCCTAGTCTGAAAGGACTTACATTTGGCAAAGATCTCCCTGACATTTTCTCTGTTACTCAGTACCAAACCTTTCCCACATATAAAACAACCAATGTTCTCCAGAGCTTCCGAACTTTGAAGAGTTCTGTGCAATGGGATTATTCTTCTTCAACTTGTCTTACCATTTCTTCTCTCCCATTTTCTGGTTCTTGGTATCTAGGTCTGACAACCAGGAAACTACACCCTCGAGGACTCCAGAGGTTGTAAAGCATGCTCTAATGATTATCTGGAAAATCACCTAAAAGATGCTTGAGTGCATTCCTACTACCAAAAGTTTTCATGTTTGTTCTGTAGACTTTTCAGTATTGGAAATTCTGTTGAAGAAAATAATTCAAGAGTAGCAGGATGGTGTTTTAAGAACAAGAAAAATGATGGAAACTACAGTGATTCTGCACAAACAGATAAATGTACCAAACTCGAAATTTAAGCCCATCAAACCAAACTCACTCAAGATCTCAAACAGCTCAAGATTTAAAATACTATTAGAAAACATTCAATTATTTTGGCCACAGTAAGTTATTGAAATGTCTTCAAAAAGCGCATGCAACCCTAACTCTCTTGCATTACTAGCTAAGGTAACCAGTTAAAGTTTTATCTTATGAGACTTATAGGCCAAGAAGCAGCAGATAATGATCTGAATTTTTAGATGCTCATCCTCAAAAAAATACAAAATTCACCTCTATCTGCTTCTTACATATCTTGTATGATTGAATCTGTCAAGGATTTGAACTTGCACAAAGTACTCTGCTATCACAGGTCATTTTCTTTCCAAAAGACAAAGCCTCAGGCTTTTTTTTTTTCCTGGAAAAGGTGTTTTTAACATTTACAGGCTTTAAAGAACAGCTATACACTTATAGAAAGTATTAAAGCCTTATAGAAGATCACTTTATATGTGCAGGTACTATCATTACCAAAAGAACACCTGTCAGAAAAAAACCCCTTATCTTTTCCCCTAAACTATGAGAGAGTAATTTTCAATGTAAATGAGACCTGAATGTTTTGCTCTTGCCTGGCAAGCATCTCACATGAAAAGCAAATGAAGCAAAAAAGACTGACACTATTACTCACCCAAAATAGAAATGTCTCAGATGCTCAAACATTTGCTTAGGATAAACTACAAAAAGGCAAGGTAATTAAAAAAATATATCTCTGCCTTTTTTTCTAGTGAGGTAAGACAAGATTATTTCTTGACAGGAAATGAGACTGTGAGTCTTGGCCTTACGACTTAAATGCTTGAAGGCCATACATATACTTTTCACCTTTATTTGGAAAATGCCTAGAAAATGTGTATGCTACTAAAATACATTCAAGTCTTTAATGGTAGCAGTAATTGCTTGAATGAGAGAACATTTAAGTGGAGCTACAATGAAATGAAGTATATGCTTCTGTGCTTGGCTGGAAAGGGCTACCATTATAGGATATTAGAAGGCACGCCCCAGGAGAGGAAGGCAGAACTATTTTCAGTTCAATGTAGGCAATACTTGCATCATGGTTCCACTACTGGTAATCAGTATAACATAACCTCAACCATCAATAATAATGACTGGAGGAACAATGTTGATAAATCTCTTCATTGCAAGAAGCAGCTAAAAAAGCATGACACTGAATACCACAAGAAACAGAGGCAATGCATGAGACCCACAAATATGTCATTTAAGAAACAGGCAATGCAAGAGACCCACAAATGCATGATTTTTCTGAAGTGTTGCATTATTTAAAACCATTCTATTTTTTTTTTTTTCTGGAACTTGACTCATGATTTCCGAATGTGGTGAAGTTGGCACAGAAGTCTGTGAACTACAGACCTGATGGATTGCTATCGTTACTACTGCTCCAGTGCATCAGCATACCAGTGTGCAAAGAAATAACAGGAGTCTTTCCCTGCCCAAAAGTGGCATAGGAAAAATAAGTGAGATTTAAACCAGAGGAAATAGGCAAGAATAAATTAAACTTCCAGTGAAAAATGGATACAGAAGGATTATATCATGGAAGTCATGTGTGTGTGTGTATGTATAACAGTGATGAACATATATCAAAATCTATATCAAAATAATATCATGCATACCAAGTTCAGAAACAAGAAATTAAGAAAGAAAAAAAAGTTTCCTCAGCAGCTTAAAATAAGAATTTATCAGTTTGCCAGAACTTTAAGCAGTATGCAAGGCATAGTATTTTGGCAGTATAGTTTATAGTATCACTTACAATGACAAAGATGGAGAAGGACATCATTATTCCATAGAAATTTCAACATCTTTATTCAGGTTTTTATTCTAGAGCCAGAATCAGTGACACAACCCAATGATTTCCAGACTGGGAGAGGCAGAACTGGAGAAAAGATTGATTTTGAGAGGACAATGCATTTGGAGATATCTTCAGAAGCACAGTCCTGCTAAACCTCAAGCCATTCTTCTGGTGATGATTTTCTCTGTGAAGGTCAGTACATAAAGATAAATTGTATTGTGTCCATACCTAGAAAAGTAAAGACAACGTATATATTGCAATGTTACCATGACTCCTAATTTTGGAGGAATTGAAGTGATAACTGTAGATATTCTTCTACTTTTAAAATCAGAGTGATATTTTGAGGCAATTATAGTATCTAATTGTTTATTCTTTTTAACCACATAGGGTAGAATAATAAAAAATTATAAAGCTTTAAAATATAACTGGCAGGGCCTTATAGGGAAAAAGCTTCAGGAGGTTCATACTCAAATTTCAGTTTTGCTCCAAATACATTCAGAGGATTCTTGGAATAGTTCTACTGGGCAGCTTTATTTAGATGTGCAGTGTGGTTTCCCTTTTTCCCTAGCTATTATTTGAGAAATTTTCTTCTGAGCTGGTCAATAGGATCTTATCTCAGAGAAGAAAGTTAAGCAATGGAGTTACTAAATAACTTTGTCCTGATTTGTTTATGTAATTAAGGTCCAAATCCCTCAAAAATAAAAATGCATGTACTGGTGTTACTGCATACAGATAATCCCCAGAACTCAGCAGAACTGTTCACTTGTCTGAAGGTATATATATATAAAAATAAGTATTTGCAGGCTTCACTCATTATTACTGTTATAATTTCTAAACTGAGAAAGTTTAGTTCGCTAGATTAGGAGAAAAAAAAAAAAGCAGTAATGATCTGAAAAGTAGAGATTCACATGAAATTGTTTCTATGCCCACTGCATTTATCAGAAAGACTCCCATTGATTCAATAGGTCTTAATCAGGATCATATTTCCAAGTGTCTCAAAAAGCATTCAGACTTAAAAAAACCAAACAAAATTACTGACTTCTAAGGACAGATTCAGCAATTTGTGTTAGGACACCAGCAAACTTTTCCATTTAAGTTATAATTCAGTAAAAGAATTATTTTCTTTGACTAACAGAAAACCAAAACACATGAATGTATCTACACACACACATATAATGAATACTGATACCAATTAAAATTTCAAGTTTTCAGAAGTAAATTCTATCACTTTTCTCTAAGCTGACATTGAAATTTCTCTGACCTCTGGTTCTATGGCTATTGCTCCTTTGACATACACATACACAGAAAAAAATAGGCATAAAAGTATATACATGTCGTCTGTTTTTGCAGGAATCCTGTTATAAGGGATTTTTAAAGGTTTTTTTTTCTCTCCAAAGCCTTAACTCCTCAGCAAGTTACAGTGAAAAAACCTCTGAACTCACACAATACAGTGGTAATTTCAAGGGCCTGAGGCACTGTTTTAGCAAAGTAACCATATGCTTATCCACAAGAACAAGGAGAATTAGGTTTTCATGTGCACATAAATTTATTGCTACTGTGAGTCTAGGTTTGAAGTAAATACTTTAATCCCTCTATTCTATAAGCTATGTTTGTAATAGTAAGGTATTAAGACTGACTTGCTTTCCTAAAAAATCTCTGTTTAAACTTTGTAAGAAATCAAGAGAGGAATTGCTCTATGGAAAGGATTATACATCCTTGGCTATCCTGACCTCAGTGTCTGTCTTGTTAAGTAACTGGCAAAGCTAAGGAAAGGTACAAGTATTTTTTGGGCTTGATCATTTTAACACTGAAACCCACCTCAGAAATTGTTATATAAAGTTATATTTGAGAAAAAAACCAACAAAAACCTACCACATTTTAAAAAGAAAATAATTATTAAGTCTCATTTTTCACTGATCAAGCTGTAAATACATTTTTTTACTCACTGGAAAAGTACATAAAAAAAAGATTCCCCATTAGCCTTCAGTTAATTCAGTTAGCATTTTGCATTTGCATAAATAGGGTCAGCTCTTGGTTATAACACATATGGGATAACTTCAGTACAACAAATAAGTAGCAAAATATATCTAAATTATTAGTATATCAGAGCATTTTCACTACATTCATCGGACAAATAGGTTTCTGTAAAGGATAAAGGTCGCTTCAAAAGGAGCAGGCTCAGTTACTTTTGGGCACACGGGGATCAGTGCTGTGCTGCAGAAGGGGATGCGTTTTGCTCTCAATTGATGGCTGACTGCTCTTGTTTTATACAGTGTGTCTGTCGGGTCCCAGCAGCACTGGTTGCTAGCTACACTTTTCTACTATATGGATTAAATTGTTAAATACTTCTGAGATCTGTCTCCAAGTATTTCAGGTAAAAAGACTTGCTGAAAAGTCGTGAGATTTGGTATCTCGTGTGTTTGGCTGTTAACCGACTATGTTGATTGGCCAAATGACTTCCGTCTCTCTTGAAGGAAGGTAAATATGTTATCAGAAAAAGCAAGTCCAATGGCTGGAGGATGTGAACAGGACAAAGTTTGAGGCCTTTAGTACATACAAAAGTGAATAGTGCTAACAGGAGAATTTTCCTTACCTATTTATATATCATTTTTTGAGACTTTTGTGATAGAAACATCTAAACTGTGAATTTGAAGGAATGATTTAATTCACAATCACATTGTGTAAAGCATAAAACCTCCATGGTGCCAGATGATTTCATGGGTAGGAGTCACTTGGATTTAATAAGGCAATTTGCAACTTAGTGACAAAAGTTGTAAAAAAGATCCCAGGATTTATAAGAAATACTCTATTCAGAAAGGTTCTGCTTTTTGACAATAAATCTAGGCATTTCCTCCTTAACACTGCACCATTCTGCAAGAACTGAACTACCTTTGGGGGTTACCAGTTGTAGATCAGCAGATGAGTGCTGTGGGAAAGTAGACTCACTGCCCTCACAATGATGGACAGAGCCATGCAGAGCATGACTGAAGTAGCCTACAGAGGGAGGAACCTAGCAATGAATGCAGTCAGTGGGAGAAGCCATAAGAGCACACAGCAAGCAGGAAACAGTTAACAACAAACCCATCTGGTGGGGACTAAAGCTGATGAAAGGCAACAAAAGGCAGTAGCTAATCAGAAATACCAGGATTAGAAAAAGTCTGGAGAGGCCTCCTGCGATGTGTGCTATGCTTTTTACTTGGTTATTTGTCATTTAGTGTATCAGTATTGCATGCTCTATTAAAAGCAAGTGAGTCTGGTCACCGAGAGAAAGGCTACTTTGTCACCTTCAGCTAACTGCTGTCCCTTCAGAAAGGAGAAGGATGTAGTATGTCTTCCCAGAGAGAAAGTCAGCCTGCAGAACTGCTGTGCAAACTCCTAGAGCACAGAGCAGGTCAGGTGGAGAAGAGGGGCATAATACAGTAAGCCTATGGTAAGAATGTACCTTGAAGAGCAGACATGGACAAAACTGAGAGGATCAAAAGAAAGATACTTTCTCTAGAGACACATAGAGAGTTTGTTGCAGCACAAGTAGACATGAAAAAGCTTCTATTTTAGGACTGAAAGTGGAACATCACCCCAAAATGTCAGAAGACAGGACTCTCACTGGGAGAGGGTAGGAAACCTGTTTACGAAGCTTTTAATTTCCTCTGGCTCAGCCAATGTGAGGTTCTTTTACTTCATTACATCATATCTCTCATGAAACACTGATTTAGAGACTCATCAGTCCTCCTGTCTTGAGCTCCACTCTAAGAGGGAATACAGGTTAGCTCTACCTCCATGCTCTAGCTGATGATTCAGGGTATGGTCTTACCTTCACCAGCCTTTTAAAGGCCGCAGAAACTCAACACCCCCCTCCAAGACAGTACGTGAGTGTGCCATGACTGGAGAAGGAAGACAGCACCCAGTTGATAACTGGCTTACTAGATGTTGGGGGTTGGGTGCTCATCTTGTGGAAACTATTCATGACATGTTCTCATGTTTCCAGCACTCCAAAAGAAGTTCCTTTTGCTTAAGCTCATTTGATTAACTCATTATTTGTGAGTGAGAAAGTATCACTTATACAATACTGAGATAATTAAATTCAGTTTCCTGGGTTTCTGGATGGTGCTTATGTCCTTGTGGGTTCTTATTTAGTAAGGACCACCAAGAGGCTCCCATGGCAGTGAGTCAATACCTGGCAGAAGGGTTACATAATATTTATTGACCTTCATAAAACTCTTAGAAAGCTACAGACAGGAAGTAATATATAAGGGAAAAAATATTTATATCCTGGAATGAAAAGGATACCTAATAGAAAGGAAAAAAAAAAAGAGGAAAAAAAAAAGGTAGTTTCACCCAAGCTTTTTTCATTAATTGAAGCACAGGTTCAAAACTGACATTCCTTAGGCCAATGTGAAATGATTCTTCTTCCCCCAAGCTAGGACATGTGCTTTTTATCCTTTAAAGAGGCCACTAGCTGTACATATTGATAAAGTGTTCCTTCTCCAGCCCAAGGAAGATTTTAAACTTTCAAGGGATTACAGGATTTTATATTGTTAGTGGATAAAGCTAATCTTCTGCTACCCATGTCCTGGAATCCCTAATAATGAAAAAAAGAAACGAAGGATTAAAAGCTAGTGGTATTAGAGCTGTCAACACATCAGCTTTAATTTTTCAAAAGCTTTCACATAGGTACGCTGACGTGTCTGGAGTCTTTTGCTGAAAGCACTTGATCAGTCTCACAGTGATAAGATAACCAAAAGTTACTTTATTTTTATAAGTATAGGACATCCTTGTAAATACACTAGATTCACTTTAAGTTATTCCTCCTCCCCTGAGTTATAGGTATGTGGAAAGATATGGTCATTTAGGATGGAAAGGCATTCAAAGATAAGAGCTGTTATTATAATATTGACCAGTAGTTTGGGATGTCATGACACCCACAAAAATGATCAGAGGGGTGCAATGCCTCTTCTGTGAAGAAGGGCTGAGAATGCTGGGGTTATTCAGCCTGAAGAAGAAAAGGCTGTAGAGAAACCTTATTGTGGCCTTACAGTACTTGAAGGGGGCCTATAAGAAAGATAAGGACAATCTTTTTACCATGGCCTATAGTAACAGGATGAGAGGTAACAGTTTGAAACTGAAATACAGTAGGTTTAGACTAGATATGAGGAAGAAATTTTATTACAATGAGGATGGTGAAACACAGGCACAGGTTGCCCAGAGAAGTGGTAGATGCCCTATCCTTGGAAACAAGGTCAGGTTGAATGGGGCTCTGAATAACCTGATCTCATTAAAGATGTCTTCGCTCACTGCAGGGGTATTGGACCTAGATGACCTTTAAAGGTCCCTTCCAACCCAAACTATTCTATGATATCTACCTAAAATGGGTGCATCATGTCCCCACACACAAGCAGTGGACGTAGTCTCTATACAACATGCACAACCACATGCTGTACCCACAGTGCAGTAATTTGCATCCATACAAATTATACCTACAACATGTGGCTGAACATTAAAACATAACCTACTTAATGGCCATTAAAGTCATGAGTGCTTTAGTGAAGCCAGTTCTAAAAGTCCAGCAAGTAAGCATGCTCATCTCAGCTGCAAACAAATGGAGATTGGAGCTGCACATGGAGCCATTTGATATCTGAAAGAAAGAGGAATCAAGAAAAAGAAGCAGTAATGAGTGGACAGGGAAGCAGGCCTATATAGGCTCAGCTAGCTCCAAAATATTTGCAGAATACATTAGTAACTAATTCAGCTTCTCATGGGACAAAAATTAAAAATTCTATAGAATCACTGACCCCACTGGAGGCACCACAACAAGGCACCTCAGAGCAGCTGAGGAAATACAGAACCTTTTCTCAGTGACCCTGGGTAGTGAATTATCATCAACCTGTTGTGTGTGGAGAAGGCAAAATTTCCCCCTTTCTTTCACCCACCTCTGGGAGAAAAAACTCCTTGGAAGCTATCTAAATTGAGTATTGAAGTTTCCTTTGACATACTCTGGTTA
Organism: Ceryle rudis; assembly: GCA_033439905.1. Taxonomy (NCBI): domain Eukaryota; kingdom Metazoa; phylum Chordata; class Aves; order Coraciiformes; family Cerylidae; genus Ceryle; species Ceryle rudis. Next base: position 25,049 of record JAAGNO010031012.1, read on the forward strand.
TTCTTGGATAAACCAGAGGAAAGTGCTCAAATAGAGCTGTGTTGGGAGGAAAAAAGTGAACAGACTTCAGAAAAAATCTTCACATCTCTCTTTTACATTGATCCAAGAAACTAACAGGCAATTAACTACTGCAGTGGTAAGCTGCCACCTAGAAGAAGCACTTCAAGACATCACAGACATCCCATCTGATTATTAAAGAGCAAAGATGCCATCACACTGGCCAGATCGTTGCAGCTTGACCTTTGAATATTAAGTTGTCGCCAGTACACCCACCTACTGGACAAATGCTTAACCCAGTGAGAGACATAATAATTGAAAGATGATACAGACTGATGCCAGAAATGTAGAATGCCTTTCCAGTTAAAAAGTTAACCTACATTGATTTACTGTATGTGCATATCTTGCTATTGTGATAATAAATTGACAAAAGAGCGTTTGAGGATAGCCAAAGAAAATGAACTTCCTATGGAGGTTTCTGTCTGTGAAAGGCCCTTTCAGAAGTAAAAAAAAAAAGTGCATTTAAGAAAATAAGACAGATCAAAGAACTCCACAGCAAAAAATAATCTTAGAGAATCAGAACTTTATTCCACACTGACTGTTCACAAAGGCTAACCAATATTGCTTGCTTAATGTGGTTTGTTTTGTTTTGTTGTTGGTTTTTTTTCTCCTAATATCATTGTTCTTAACTCTGTCTAAACTAAGCATCCTGTGAAATGATCAGTCCACCTCAGCCAGGGGGAGTAGTCATGTAGCCAGGGGTAGTTCAACATCTGACCTTTAGTCTGTGGAGCACAAAAGAAGCCTTCTCCATACTGATGTGAAATAGCCTACAAGTCTACCAATAGTGTTTCTTCCCATATAAACACCAAGTTACAAATCACATAATTAGCAAGAGAAAAAAAAAAAAAAGAAATCTAACTGCTTTACACCACCAAAACCTCCCTGATCATCTGGTGCATCTAAAGACAAGAGGTTTAAAGCAGAGTCTGACAAGATGGAAAGCTTTGATTTTCACTGCTTAAAATATTTCAGACCAAAATCTGGCCTTCCTGGGAATGTGCACAGAGCCTTAACCTCAATTGAAATACAAGGGCAATGAACTGGACAGAAAAAACAAATGGCTGAAAGGTCTAGACCCTGTCCACAATACAATCTAAAGTAGTTTCATGTAGTATATAAAGACCATACCTTAACTAGGAGTTCCATCTCACTCTGCTTGGAATACTTCCTTGTGCAACTGAACAATTTATTATGTGCATTTACTTTATTTTGTCGATTCTATTAATGAATGAATTCTCCCTGTGTAAAACCAGAAAACCTTTTGTTTTAAATTCATAGTTGGTCACTTAATTTAAAGATTAGATAAACTTTAACCAAGGCCCTCAAATCATCTAAAACAATGGAGAATTTTTTTTTTTTAAAGTATTTTCTATTATCTTATGAATATTTACACCAGCACGGGAAATATGTTAGTGTCACTCATACATTCATAGAATTCCATTACTGAGTGCTGTTTAGTCTGGGAATTATGAAAAAAACTAGTCTTTCATCATGTAATAATAAATTCAGAGGAACTCTGAGATTAAATATTTTATCAGGAATAATGATGATTATGCTGAATGGTGCAACAAACCATTCACTAGTAATTCTGATAGCGGGAATATGGGACAGCGCAGATTCTGAACAGTGCAGATTGCCTTTTAGAAATGGATGGGCTGCTCTGGATAAACCACTTCTTTTCACTGTACTAGTGCATGAAAACGCAAAAACATGGAGCTCCAGCGGGCTTTGAGAGGTCACTGCACGGCACAGTTCACTGCACTGCCCAAGGCAGGATCATGATACTTCTGTCAGTCCTAAAACACTTTCCCATCCCTTTCTTAGAGAACTCCAACAACTGGAACTTCAGAACTCCCCAAATAATACATTATTATCTTTGCTTTAGAAAGTATTCCATAAAGATCTTTCTTGCTGTGATGCAAGTCTATTACTTATTACAGTCACCAGACTCCTACATACACTTTTCATTTTGCTATAATCTTTATGTACATAATTACTATCATGCCCCTCTCAAACTCCTCTTCAGGCTAAAAAAACATGACATTTTTAAATCTTTCTTCAACATTCATGCTTTTAGACAAATGTTCCTTTGCTTTAGGTCCTTAATAAATGATCATTCAACCTTTTCTGAAATTTTTTGTCCCCAAACTGGAGAACAGCAGGTTTGTAATATGTATAGTATAGATATACTCTCTTCATTCAAGGTTACTAAAATCTGTGGTTTAAGTATGCTCTTTTAATTTCAGAATTATGATAGATCCTTTTGCAAACGCACAAAACATCTGATTCTTGAGCAGTTCATAAATTGCCATAATCCCATTGCCTTTTTCTAAAAAAAAAAGTCCTCCTAAATCAATGGCTTCTCCTCTTATATTTGTGTTGCTGATTACTTCTGTGTAAATGAGACAACATAGCACAATTTATCCTTGTTTAATTTCATCCTATCTGTTCAGACCATTCTTTCTTCAGCTGAATAAGTTTGAATTTTAATCCTGTCCTGCAAAATGTTAGCTACTCCTTCCACACCACTGTTTCCTTGCAGCAAATCTTTTAAACTTTCACCTTTTTCCATTACTCAGGTCTTTCATTACATCATTATTCATTATGTTTTACTGAGTAAAACCAAATCAAGGCAGTATGAGATGGGATTTCAACCAATACTTCCTTAATTTTGACTGTGAACAATTCTTTGGTAACTATTATATGGTTATCTTATCCAAACAGTGTTCCCCTATTTGTTCTATTTCAGACAGTTATAAACCAAGACTAGAATATTACCTATGGACTCCTTTCCCTGTTTGTGTTCTCCCCTTTCATTCTAATGAGAAAGTTTACATTTCTTCTTTTCCAGTCTTTTAGTACTGCACTTATTCTCTGTAACTAAGTAATAGTCTGAGGCTGCAGTAGTACTCCTATTGTAGACTAGATCTCATACCTGTATCTGTGCAAAAGGAAAAGAAACAGTATTTAAGTGTTGGTAGCTTTCAGTCTCCTATCAATGGTAGTCATCTGTTCTGTAAATACACTGGAGCACAAGTAAGGTTCCTGTACTTGTAGAATAGCTTTTTGCTTTTTTAGTACATGTGCTACTGAATTCCAGAGGGAATAGGACACTGCAGAGTTATATGGCAGGTGTTGAGGAGTGCAGGCAGAGGGAATGATTATAAATTCTTGCTTTTGATAGGGTATTTCTTCTTTTTTCCTCCATCTAAGCACTTTGCCTTTGGGAGGATGCATAATAAAAAACTCTAGGTGAGTCATCAAGGAGTTTTTCTAACCCTATGCCATTCTGCCACAGAAATCCCCATTGAAAATGACAGCATGATCCATGTTCCATGAGCAATAGCAGCACTTATTCATTAAGAATACAAGCAGACCAGTAATTAGGAAAAAATTTCTCATGTACCCTCTCTTTCCCTGTGCAAACTGACAGTAGCCATTAGAAATATTCTGGTTTGTTAAATCTGAGTAGCAAACATCTGCAGAAGAAAAGGTATCTCTTCAATAAATGTTAGTTTGGTTTTTGTTTATTTGGGGTTTTTTGGGTTTTGTTTGGTTTTTTGTTTTGTTTTGGTGGTAGTGTTCCCCCCCCAAAATGGGCTAACCTTTCAGGTTTTTTTAAGTCACTGGAAGTTGTTTACCAAGAAACTGCAGGGAAGAATGGTACTTTCATTTTTATGTCCAAATATTTCATGTGAACTCTGTATCCCTTTCATGCTCTTTATTCTATTAAACTATCTATTAGTGCATCTCAGCCTCAAACAATTTCACCTGAGTTCTGTCTATAGTATAAAACCTATGAGATTAGAAAGGAGTGGAGCAAGAGTGCAACTGCAGCAACAGCTGAGACATTAGCTATACAAACTCATACCTGAAGACAAGTAGTCTATCACTTCTTGTACATTCCTGACAGAAAAACAAATGGAAATCAAACATCATGCCTACCCAGCCTCCCCACCACTGCACTCTTTGCCTCCAAGTGTGTTGTAATAGAGAATCAACCTACCAAACTGTTGAAAAATTGGACCACGGGATGCTCAGAAATTTAAACTGCACAGAGAGCAATAATCTATGGGCATGTTGAAAAGATGAAGACTGAATGGGAATACTGCATTATTTATAAGCCAATTATGAACATACATATTTTTTTATCTCTGCACTGTGACCTGGGGCTCAAGTAGCAAGGAGTCTGAAAAGACATGATGGCTCAGAATGGAATTAACTTAAAAAAGAGCATTTTCACAGCTTCAGATCTTTTTATGAGCATCAGCAAAGCTAAGAAAAGGAACATGAGTGGAATGAAGTCACTAGAGGTACTTTTCTTTCTAATAAAACAAAGGTTTAGAAAAGACATCACACCTTCAAACATTAATCCATGTTTGAGGACAGCAATAAATAACAATAAAAAGTTAATCAGTCCACAATGCTTGAAACATAAAAAATGTTTGTCTAACACACAAACTGCAACTGACAGATGGGGTATCTAGATCCTTAGATTTTGACTCTGCTTCTTATAGACAAGTCATCAAGTTTCTTGATGAAGATTTTATGCCTCAACACAGTTGCGCCCCTTCTTCTGCCACAAACTGACTCTACTCTCACATTTGAAGTAAGGCACTCTCAGACACATGATTCAAGCAATCACATCACATATGCAACCACTGAGTATCCCTTCCATAAGTAGCTTTTTACTTTTTCATTGTGTGTGCTTCTGTTAGCAATGATGCTCTCCTGAGATGTTCAATAGGGTGAAAAGATGGCTGTACTCAGAGAATGAAAAGGAAATGAAGAATACGTTGTCTACAAAGGCAAAGAAAACATATAATAATGGTTGTAACACATGTCTAGAGACCTGTTCTGGATTGAAGCAGCCTCTTCACAGACTTACATAGTCCTAGATACCACATCTAGAATGCATTGTTTAGATTATATCACAATATACCCTTGGCATTCTTTAAATTCTTCTCCTGAAGCACACAAGTCTTCTGTTCTTGAAATGTGTGCAATTTCATAATAAAACTGTTCAGAAAACAACTGATTTTTCAAAGGACCTTAGGAAAATCTGTGACACTTAAAAAACCCACATAAATACTATCATATCCCGAGGTTCCTTCAGTCAGGTGGTAAAAGTCTATGAAACACTGCAACCCTTTACATGAGAAATTAAGATAAATCAGGCATGTATTCCAAACCTTACACTTGCCTATTCCCAAAGTACATATCTTCTCCACCTCTATAATCCTGAAGACCACCAGTAGGATCAATATCACTACAGACCTAGTATAATTGCTTGTTCTTTGCATATACAGCAACCATGGGTCTCTCCTTCCTCACCCATTTGCAAGAAAATGTACAGAACAGGTTGTTATTGAATAGCTACCAACTGCAAAGTTAAAAACCTGTGTGCCAAATGGGCACAGCTGCACCAGCCGCCACTGAGCTATATGAAGACCTGCCAAACAACAGCCACCTCACTTAGGCTAAACTGGGCTGCATCAGAGACAATGTCAAGCACAGTTAAGAAGCCTTTTTTTTCCCACTGAACGAGTTCCTCTTCAATCACCACTTAAAAACAATTTACAGAAAACACAGGATACTCATATTGCAGAAAGCACTCCAGAAAAAGTCTTGGGTTTCTCAGTGTATTAGGTGTGTAGAGTACTACAGCATGTTTTACATTCTTACGCCCCACTCTGCCCAAGTAGTACACTCTACTTCCTGATATTCTTCACATTCCCTAAAATCTAAAAAATAATATTTACTATGTCTCTGTGTTTGTTTTACTGAAACTACTGACATCTCATTTATGGTAAGACTTGCAATAGGCATAATATTAGAATAACAATCCTCTTGCATGAAATTTCCTCCAGGTTTTCTAATGTATTGTTCAATGAAAAGAGCAGCGTCTCCCTCTATAGGGGAAACCTGTCCCAACAAGAATGCACCAATTAAGCCTCGTCCTCCATCTTTGTATCTTAATCTGAGGGTGTCATTTTGCACCATTGATTTTTAAGCAGAAATCCCCACTGAGCTCAATGGGGATTTCTGTTCAAAAATCAATGGCATAGTATGGCTCAGGGTATTTAAACTAACCCTGGACTCTGCTTTAATCTACTTTCTTTCCTGCTTCTTTAGCATGGGGAGAAAACTGTATTTTTATGTCACTATTGACTACATTTTAAGAGATTAAATTAACCAGACCCCATACAAGCACCAAAAGTTATTATTTTACTGTTTCAAAGATATACCTTCTTGATAAATTGGTTTTCCATAAAGTGTCACAGTGGTAGACAGAGTGCAGTTCAGCTGTGTTGTGGGAAGAAAGCAGGATGCAGCAGACTCGGAATGAGTACTAATACACTGGAAAACTAAGAGTCTATTGAAACCAACCTAGAAATGTGGTTTCTTTCCAACCCTGTGTATTGCTTTTCATTTACTTTGTAGTCAGGGCACATGAGAATTTGTTTGAAGGATGTTTACTGTACTTTCACAGGCTCCTGTGTGTGATACAGTGGCTTTCACTCAAATATAAATCTTCTGGCCGTCTATAGAGATTTTGGGACTATTGGGACACACACATAGAAGCAATCGTTTCTTACTGAAGAAAATTAGAAATGTCATTTTTTAGAGTATTTGGTGTTTTCTACAGAAGAAAAAGTTTTCTACAACCTCTTTCAATTAACTTACGTAAGAAAGAAAACATTCCTATAGCTCTTCCATCTGTTTCTTGTAATTCTCTTTAACAGCTTCCTCATTCCCCAGCCATGCCAAAATGGATCCCACGTCTTGTCCTGTGGGTCTAAAGTTTCAAATTATTTTGATGGACTTTAGACATGAATTGGTTTGGCCTGCATCATTTAGATTTGGTTCTACCTTATCCCCAATGAACAAACAAGGCTGAAAGGGATTTGGTTCTACATGGTCCTATATTTTTGTCTTATCAGCTCAGCTAAAGGCAGCCTTCAAAACTGAGGAATTAAATTAGGAATCAAGAGCACCCATCTTCTTGTCATCTTGAAAACTAAACCCTAAAATATATTTTAGAAAATAGTGCAGTAAATATAGAGATTCAAAAGATTTGATGGATACTAGAATGATATGGATGAATCTGACATGATTTTAAGCCGATTGTATTGCTCTAAAGGGACAGATAGTTCTCACAGTAATAGTGATACTAAATTGTCCTGAAAAAGAAGCCAAAAACTGGTAGTCACCAGTAATTTTCCCAAGGTAGTTCTGCAAAATGCACTCTTCTCCACACACAAATCTAACAATTGTTGAGGCTTTGAGGTTGTAGCGACTTATACATAGGGAAGACAAATATATGCTTTGTTTTAGAAGAACTACTTTCAGAAGCAAAATCAAACACTCATTACAACATGTGCCGGCTCTGATCCCATGCAAATCAGTGGTGAACTCTCCTGATTTCACTGGGAGCAAATTGGGATGCCTTATAGTACTTCAAAAGGACAAACTGTGAAAGATCAAGATTTAACTTTTCATAAAACAGTGTTTATGTTAACTGCAGTAGGCTTCAGCCTTCATGTTTGACTAAGGATCTTATTGCATCCTTGATTGCTTGTCTCTCCTTTGCACGATGCCAGTTATCTATGCAAAAAGAGCAGTTGGCAGTCTGACTGCTCCCCCATGAGCTATTTTGGGAGTTAACATGTCTTGAAAAGATTATGTAGCCACATCTTCTGATAATTCTTCAAAACACTATAAGTAGTATAAAGGTGAGATAATTGTAAAACCATATATTTGATCTCCTAAAAGTATCTGATACAGCAGCTACTTATATAGATCATCATTAATCAAAACTCAGTAAAATTAATTAAAAAAATCACAATTTTCTGTGCTTTCCTGTAGGACTCTGCTCAAGAAAGCTGTTTTAGATCAGTTGTAGTCAAGCAAGTTTGCTGTCACTTGGTGATATAGTGGCATCTAGTCAGCACTAGATAGAGTGTTCATACTGTGAGTAATGCTGCAGGCACTGATGCCTTACCATCTCCTGTATTGAGCACCAATGTTATTACACTTTGTTCTAATATAGGCTTTAGGGAAACAATACAGAAGCCATTATTTCTGAGACTATAAACACAGCAAGAACAGAAGGCTGGAATCACTTGATACACCTTTAAAGTCAAGGGTCCTACAGCAAATCCATAATACAGCTATTGTTCTGTTTCCTAACTAGTAGCTGAGAGTAAAGATGTTGCTAAGAACTGTTTTTCCCAGCTAAAGAGCTTCAAAATTCAACCACCCTTCTACTATCCCACCTGCTCAGAAAAACAATGCCCATATTTCAATAGGAGCTTCCACAGGAGAAGTTCAAAGTACTTGCAGAGCTTAATTTGTCAACCTTAATTGCTCACTATCCTAGTAAAATATTTCACTGTTCTAGTAAACGTCTCACTGTGCTAGTAAGACAGTGAGATATTATCCTGATCTTTGACAGAGGGAAAGCAGAATATTAAACAGTATGTTGTAGCAGTGATGAAACTTAAAGAGAATCCAGATCTCCTTTAAAGCTAGCTAACAACTACAATTCCCACTACTGAGAGAAACTTCAAATTTTTATTCATTTAAATAATAATAATAAATCCCGTTCCACTCTACTTCCCAAATGCCTATGGATTTTAATAAGTTTCATGAAATTGTATTTAAATTTTATCTTTCCCCCTTTTAATACTACTATCTTGGTATAATAATATGACATGCCCTTATTTTTTTATTGCTTCAGGTTCACAAATGCAGCTGCCTCCTAATATATACTTAATATATTTCCAGAAGAATTTTTTTTCTGTTGGTATTGAGTGAAACTGATGCTGCCAGTTACTAAACATTACTACTATAAATATGTCAATAAATAATTTTAAATAGTTTTAAATACAGAACCTCATGCCGCAGAACTACTATAATAATTAAATCAGACAGGCATTCAGAATAAATGAAACTTTCAAATAAAGCTTGCAACACTTAGGGTCACAAAAGGTGACAAGGACTACTGGAGAAAGATACCAGTGTACAAACAAAGTATATGCTCTTGGGAACTCTCTGAAAGAAGCTGTTTACAAACAGCCGAGGAACACCCTGTGAGAAACATCTGCTTTGCCAGCAGCAAGCTATCAGTAAGAAAGATGAGACTGCAAGTAGCATATAAATTCCACACTTTTTGTAAATGTGTATAATAACCACTCATAACTGTCTCTTCCTTTCTTGAGTCTTCAGGAGAGGTACTTGTCTGCAACTGCAACTGACCCAAGTCACAGAACAGAAGTCCTCTCCATATGCTTCTTTGTAAAACTTTCACATGAAGAAATGTATAGCTGCAAGTTTTTTGTTTTCATTTTTACTCTATATCTGGTGGACTGATCTTCTGAGAAAAGGAACATACTCAATATAAAGCCATCTCAGGTGTTTTCCCACTGGCCCATCATTTCTAAGATAACCCATGTGATGTTGGGAAGGAACATCTTGTTACAGTACATTTAAAATAAAAAAAAAACAAACAACAAAACAACAAAACCCAAACCCAAACAAACAACCACCAAAAAAACAAACCAGTCATAAACAATGACACTTTCTCAAACCAGCAGGATCTATCCCAGCTCCAGTTCAAATCCCTAACAGAGCGCTTGAATTTTCACTTTGTACAGCACAGTATAACATGTTAAGCACTATGGAGTTATTAATGACTAGAGTTTTGAGAACAACATATTAACATCCATTTCTTCAAAATTTCTTCTCTTTAATAAGTCAACCTACACCTTCAGCTGTGCCAGAGAAAGGTGACACACGTTTCACTTCCAGCTGCTTTTCTAGGTCTGTAACGTACCAGCATGGACCAAGATCTCTCATAACAAAGGGTTTTCTTTGTAAATTAAGCTTCATTTATTTAGATCCATACAAGGTTTGGGGCACTTACAATTTACATTGCCTGTTCTGCATTGTGAATCTTTCCTGTGTTGCACCCTGCAAGTCCTGGCCATGCAGCTCACCTGCAACGCAAACTTTCTTTGCAGTTTCAGAGCATGGGATTCCTTGTTAATTCTGGCCCCTTCTAGCTGAGTTACTTGCTCTGTTCTTTGACTTGGTCAAACAGTCTCTCTCCCTCACTCCATCTTCCACGTTCCCCCCACCCCTACTTTTCTCGTTGGTGGAAAACACCAAAACACTGTATTCAAAACAAGAAATACACATACATATAGTTTCTCTTGCATTTTATTCACTGATATACTGCATAAAGACAGCAAATTTAAATAGGTAGTATTTCTACTGGTGGCTTCCCCCAGTAGTATTTTCTTCTCCCTTTCCAATTCTACTGCCACCATTAGCTGGACCTGCCCCTTTCCTCATTCCTGGTCACTACCTATAGTCTGAAGCCTCCTATAAATAACATTCAAACCTGAGCTCAAAACTCCAGAGTCTTGTACATCACCTTGAAAAAGCCTTCCAGGAGATTCAGTCTCACTAAGGAAAGATTCCCAGTTTTTCATGGGAAATGCTCATACCGCTCCTGAGAATTCACATTACAAAGCTCAAAGTTTCAATGTTCACGACTGCGACCCTCATGCAGTAAGACTAATAAAGCACAGGAATAATGGGTAAATCTTCTTTTCAAATAAAATGACTGAAAATATCCTAAAACAATTTATAAGCTGGATTTTCTGTCTAACACAGTAAAAGGCACAATGGTGTATCAAGCACATCAGTCATCAGACCTGTACAATGTTCCTCACTTTGGAGTGGCTGCATCACTCCCAGCAGACACAGTAAAATCTTCTTATCACATTGCAAGAGTTTCAGCAACAGAGTAGAAACTTGCAAACATTGATTGAAGACACACAAAGTTTTGTTTATCAAATGACAGATGTCTCAGAATTGCATTCTTTTTAGTAACAAACAATTGCACATTGTTACAGGACAGTTTTGTCAATCATTGGCTGCTATAAATGTTAGTGTGACTAATGAATAACGTAAACATTGTTTTTTAAGCTATTCTTGCTGCAGAAAGATTGAAAGACCCTCTTTTAAATTATATGAAGCAAAAGTAACTTGGACATATAATGCAATCAGTTTTATAATTGACAAGCATGATTACATTTTTGCAATAAAATATATGCCAGTACCTCAACAAATTATTGCCTAATGTTGTATGAATCTGGCATTAATGAAGAAATTGAAAAATAAACAATAGGAGCAGCTTTAAGTACAAAAATCATCAATGCATATTTGAGACTAATGTGATTAAAAACAAAATGATGTGTGAACACAGACTGCTTCTTGGTTCAGCATTTCTCATTTTCATACAGCTTACAAGATTGCATAGGTTGGTTTTTACTGCATAGCTAACCTAGTTTAGAGATGTTACATGCCCATTCTATTTTCTAAGTGAAGCAACATTTATATTCTTAGGATTATATTCTGTTAGTGTAGGCAGATGAATTTTTCAAACTTCCTTGCCCTGGGATTAGATGGACATGAGTTTGCAATATTTTAAAGCCATCTACACATTTTGAAATTAAGTGAAAGCCTGCAGAATTAGAAATGGTTCAAAAGGAATAAAGAATGGTAGTTCTTGCCAAATGGGAAAAGATTAGATGGTATGTGAGCAATGACCAGTTCTTAGCCATACTGTTTCAAAACTAGAAAATAACTGTCATGGGCTCAGAAGTGATTTAGTGTAGAAGCATCAATGTCTCCTTTGGGTTACTTGGAACATAAACAAAACCTGTTGGATTACCTGTGAAAAATAGCCCTTACTAAAAAAACCTTACTAAAAGTCCTCAGGAGGCAAGCAATCTCATACCTATCCAAAAATATAACCCCTCCCCCAACAGCAGTGTTATATTCACTGGAGTGAACTCACAAAGCTTTCAAGGGCTACATCTAAAGCGCACCAAAACTAATTTAGACAATTTTAACCTATCTCACAATAATGCGAGACAAACGTAGATCATTTCAGGTGCCCTTAGGACTAATATCCAGCGGACTACATATCTCCCACCAGGCCAAGTTCTGCCCAAGGTGTGCTCACATTGCAACACAGGATACTGTCATGTCATTCTACCCTAGAATATCTTCTATAGCCAAACAGATTTAAAAAGCAAGCTAGCACAGAGGTGTCTGGTCACACTGTGATTAACCATCTGCTTCCCAGCCATTGCCATGCAGATCACAGAGACTATACCCCCAAGAAAAAAGCAGGCAACTGCAACACCTGTATTTTTTGCAGGCTAACAAAAATGCCAAAACCACCAGGCAATTATTTTTATGTGGCTTTTTTTTTGAATTTCACATTGTTGTGTGTATATATTAAGTCATTATACATAATTTCATATATTACAAATATATAAGACATTAGATATATAAATAAATAGGAGTAGGAACTTTTATGTAAGTTTCTTGCCATCTAGCAGACAGTTCTAATGCATAGATTCAGCCTCTCTCTCTTCCTATTTCTCACCCCCCTCCAAGCCAGACAATATCAAGTTAGTAATTGGTTTCAAAGGAAGATACTGAAGGACACCACCCCAGAATACTCTGCAACTAAGGCACTCACCCATACAGGAGGAGACTGGGATTCAAGCCCCTGGCCTAATATTACTTTCTAGATGAATACTCACACCAGTGGACAGTTTTCTAAAATGGAGTAAGACATTTCCTTCTTGGTAAGTATGGTGTTTGTTTTTTAATGAGAATGAGCAGACTTTATCCACCTAAATCTAGAAAAAGATCATGTTTGAGACCTAAGAATAGTCTCTTCTGCCTTGCCTAGAACCAAGCTTTGTTCTATTTTCAAACAGTATACCAGTGTTCCTTTTTTAACATTCCCTAAGGCTTTATCTTGAGTCTCTTCTTGCATGTATGAATCCTACTACTACTTCTTACATGAGGGGAGGGTTTCATGCAAAGACTGTACAGGTCTCTGTGTGGATTTAGCCTTTCATTATGCTCTAAGTCATTTCCCCTTTCAGCCTTCAAGGTGTTTAGCCTGTGTGCATTTTGAGATGAAGCTGTTTACAGTGTATGGCGTCTTGCTTCATGAGGTCCGATGGTCATGATCAGCTGCTACCATCATATGTACAATTTCTGTTCAGAGAGGTTTACACAATAATATCTCCTGTATTTGAACACTCCCAAATTACAGGTCCTGGTGAAGACAGACTGTGTTTATCCAAAGAATATTTACTTCTTTCCCTGTCCCCTGCTGATCCATATCTACACTTACCATGAAATGCTACTCCTGGGAGCCATGGACTAGTTTAATTTGCATGCCCCATCTACTCACAGAGATCTCAGAAACTGGAGTTAACAGTTTCAGAAATAAAGATCTGTTCCCTGGGAATAGGACTGAGACCACTGACTCATTTTTCACAGGGCAAAAAAACAGTGAGTGACAGCAAACAAGTAATGTAAAAATTGAAGTGCACAGATCACAGTGTGTCTCAGAAACAGTTTTACATATTTGTTCTGATGAAAGTTTGCATCTTCAAATGGCACCTCAGTTGAAATATGAATTCAATGCTACTTTCACTTTTGAAATAGATACAAGACTTAAATAACTTGCATTTGATATTAAAAAAACCCAAACTCAGAAAATAAAGCCTTATGCTTAGAAATGGCCTACTTTTTTCAGTGAAAGTAATTTATTTTGAACACAAGTGCATTTTTCAGAGGGTAATTCATATCACAGAGCAGATGAAACTTTTTACCTTAGTTGTGTAAACTCTTAGACAAATCCTTCACATGATGTGCATGACTCATTCTCCAAAGTCTGTCTCATGAATGCTAAGCATGCATTACTAGAAATTCCTAATTATGTGCTTCAAAATCTTTCTGATCTCTTACACAGTAATACTGATCATACTGATAGGTAGCAACGGCAAGATTTTTTTTGAGATGTCACCTGCAAATATTATAGTTGATTTTGCCATATTTCTGCAGGAAGACATAGAACAAAAAACTTTAAAGATGACCAGAGATCTAGAAAACTATTCAGAAAGACTGAAAGAATAGTGTAACAGTCCAGAGAAGAGAAGATTAATGCAAGAGGTGATAGTAATCTTCAAATATAATTAGAGCCCATTACATGCCAAAAAATAATACTCTTCCCATGTCCACTTTCACTACAACAAAAAGTAATCAATTTATGTTGCATGTCAGGTTTAGAAAACTTCCTAATGCTGAATAAAAATGAAGTGCAGGACTCTGTGGAGTCCACAGAATGTCTAAAGCAGAAGTTTTTATGAGGACAACAAACAAGAGTCTGAGAGGAATCTTTTGAAAATATTTCTGCTTTTGATATGACCATAACATCCTAATGTCCCTTCTTCCAGTGATATTAGATTCTGGTTTTCCTTGTTTTCTAATATTTCAGCATATTAGAAAACTATAGGTGACACTAAAGACCAGTTAGATGGGTAAGGGGCATGAGCACCTCATGGGTAACCATCTTACATAGATGACTACAAGTATAGTTCACATTGCTTTGAACTAAAATGATGTTGATTGAGAATTTGTCCATATAATTATGATCTTTGATCTTTCACCAAAAGTGCATATAATAGCATGTTACAATTATGAAAAACATAGGTATTAATGTAAAACATTACAGTGAAATGTGAATCCCTCAGGAATACTATGACATTGTGAAATGCCACTTCAGACAAAATTAGATTTAAGCTTCACAGGCAGGTTAAAAGTCATTCTTCAAAGGCTCAATATAATAATAAATTAGCTAATAACCTGTACTTTGAAACTGAGGGCGGGGGGGGGGAGATGGAGAAAATTTAATGTGTGAATACCAAGATCTAGCTCTTGGCTAGTACCCTCAGCAAGACAAAGTGTGAAGTTTCTTCTGTCTGTGCTCTCTGCAGATTATAGTGTATATATATATACAGCTAAGTATAGACCTGAATATGACCAACATCCCCATCTGAAGACATGTTAAGAAATTAATCCTGAGACACATTTCTGGTCTGATCACAGCTGTCATTACAGAACCGTATAAATACAGTAAAACCTCTACCAGCCAATAACCATTTTTATTGCTGGTATTATGTTATCATCTAAAATTCATAGCAACCATTAATGATCCATAAGGCAAAGAAAGTATATGGGGCATATCTTAAAGGAATATTTTTAAAAGATTTATTATTTTAAAGGGATTTTTTGTTTGGTTTCATATTGGCATGGTTAAGGCCTCAGAATTATTTCTTTGGCTTTTTTTTTTTGTCACAGAAGGTAGACATTGATTGCAGTGAATCACTGCATTTCTAAGTTCTCTAACTGATCATCGCTCCTTTGCTCTCTTCTGTAAACTCTGTGCTGTGCACGGTTTTACTCCTGAGAGGGCATTCTGTGATCAAAATGCAAGCACCCAACTGCACTATTGTAATTAGTTACAACCAAACAGGCGTTTCCATCATGCTCCCATATATTCAAGGGCTGATACCATTTCTACCCAAACTGATTTTGGCATAGTAGTTCCTGCCTTCATGTAAAAATTTCCTTTTCCTTGTCTATGGAAAACCATTTCAAATGCTTTTTAAAAATCCATTCAGTCATTTTATCATTAGAAGTATCAGTTTCAATAAACATTAATGAGAAGTTAAGATACTTATTTTCAGAGCAGAAAACATTTATCATGTGTCTATATTCTATTCCAATTACACCAAATGCTTACTGCTGTAAATCTAATTACTCCCTGGAACACACAGTGCTCCCATGCACTACTGACAGCTCTCCATCACTAGAAGATTGCAATCTGACAATTTAGACAAAAGATTTGTTCCAGACTTTAACTATTTAAAAACATTTTATCCATAAAAATGCAAGTTCATGTTACAGAGTTTACAAATAACACAAAGTTTTTTCTTGGACTAAACAGTCCCTTTAGTGTTATCTAATATATTTTCTTATGGCTCCATGTCATTGATCAGCTCTTGAGATTGAATTCTGGTAGAATTTTTAATATATCTTTTCAAGTCCTTTAAGTGTAAAGAAATAACTGCTTTCTATATTTTACTTTCTTTCATTGTCAAGGAGACATTTAAATGATATATCAAAAAAATGGAGCAGTCTCACTGAAGAACATGTTTAACAGACATGTTTCATCCAGATTTTTTCCCTTTCCCCTGTCAGAAGTATCCTGGTATTTTGTCTGGTTTGCACTGCCAGCCTGAATGTGATTGTGGGTTATCAGTTATCAGATGAATGGATGACACTCAATGAAACCGCTGCTTGTGTTTGTAAAAGCAACTGTGTGGCATTCTGGGGACATATTTCAACCTTTCTAGTGCTTTGGTGGAGACACTATAGCAATAAAGCTTTCCTGTTTGGGTTTTGGTTTTGGTTTGTTGTTTTGGGGGTTTTTGTTGTTGTTGTTTTGTTTTGTTTTGTTCTTTGTGGGGTTTTGGTTTTGTTTTGTTTTGTTTTGTTTTGTTTTGTTTTGTTTTAAATCAACTACGGCAGTGGGAAAGGAACAGGAAATGGCTTAAGGTCAAATCATGACATTTCTGATGTTCATTGAATCTCGGAACTAGCTATTCATTCTCTGAGCAGAAGATAATCATAGCTGTAAGCCTTCACTACCATGGCTGAACTAAAGAACCTACATATAGATCATAAGTCTTTGCTGTGGCCTCTAAATTACTATGGGTTTCTGGAAGCTGTTAGTCTATTTAAATAAATATAGAATATATAAACACTGAATGAAAAAAATACTGTCTTATTATCAAAAGTGATGTGTCTCTTCTAGAGTAGTCACAAATTATCATGGAGACCTTAGCTTGGGTATTTGATATATACCATAGGAAAGTCTCATCTCTGTAAATACCTTATAAAGTATATTTGCAACTGGCTTTTTAAAAATAATGTAAACCCTATACATCTAATTTGCTCATGAAAGTTCATGTGTAATATTTGTCTGTATACACATATCTGTTTCATAATAATCATGTCTTAACAGTTGCATACTTCTGAGAATCTACTGTAAGCCAAACAACCAAGTTCAGTTGCATTATATTGTCACCAAGGTCAGGCTACAAGTGAGTTTACCCTCTCATTTAAGAAGAAATTCACTTCCATAGGTGAAACCTACTTTACCCACAAAATATCTTGAGAATTTGGGACTGTTAGATTTGATCTAAGAGCAACACCAATTCATCCAAGACAGCTGGACAGTATGAGAGTACCAACAAGTAAGAGTCTTCCTGCTAGCACTTTGCCTGTGACAATCCCAGAGTATTCTAAATGACTGCTGGACCACCATCACACCAGCTGCACCATCAGCTATTCCTCCACTGGCTGGTTTGCTCCCCTGCAGCTTGCACTGCCAGCCCAAGAGAACAAAGCCTTGCATGTCAGATGTGCAGCAGCCAGCCAGAGAAGAGATTCCAGCTCATTTGCTCAGCCTCTAATACCTGGCATAGCACATCTGGTGAAATTAAATGGCATAAGGAAGTCTTGGACATCTCTTCAAGGCAAAAATCTCTTGTAAAGTGCACTGCCACTAAACTACAACCCAGTCCTTCTAAAATAGCAGTGAAGGGGTTGGAGCATTAACTAGCAGTAGTGGGTTGGAGCTTTTTTAATCTGTAACGTGAATTTAAGCTTCAGAAAATTGGTTGAAATCCGTAATACCTAAATGAATAGAGAAAAATAATCTCCACTGTATTGTAGGTAATGCATTTCCCTCTCTTTACTATTTTTTTTAGTAAACCACTGTGATGTGTCATTGGGTTACATATACACATTGGGATACACATAACTAAGCTTAGTTATGTGTATCTAACCTCTTTGCAGAAGAGGTTTAGTTGTTAGGCAGCAAGTATCAAGAGGGCTGATAATAATTTCCTTTTAACTAGTAATTGACAGTCTGTATTAATGTCTGCTTTGAGACTAGCAAGTTGAGGCCTACCTGCAGTCAAGAAGGAAGGACTGTTAAAAAGTTCCCAGCATCATGAGCTAATTTTTATTAAATCAGCACTGTTGAATTTAAAATGCTAAATACTTGCTATATGACAATTACATTCCATTATATTCAATGCTACTCCTTCTTTAGGAGGAAAAAAAAGTATATGTGTAAACTAGTGCTTAGAAAACGGTCAAGATACAACTCCAAGGAATAAGCCCCTTTATTTATGGACAAGAATGATAGTATTTAAAGAGCAGCAGCAAAAGCAGTTCCACTAGAACGTCTGAATTAAAATCTCACCTGTTGGCACTTTTCCAACTTTGTCACTGCTCTAAGTCTGATCATACCTTGATTTTGTGTAACATTTCAAGCACAAATGCCCATCGTTGTGGCAGATCGCAGCAGTCCCTTTCAGCAGCCAGCTGATGAGTACCAGAACCAGGATAAACTACCACTGCAGACCAATGCACATAACTGCCTGTGAGTAAAGTACATATTTGTTCAAGAATTAGGTAATTTTAAACCTACTTTTAGATAACTATTCACTAGGTGAAACAATACTGCTGATACACAGATGACTCCATATCATTTACTTGGCTATTAAAATTATAAAAGCACATAATCCAATACTACATCCAAAACCCAATCTCACAAACAAAATTACTGGACACAAATTCAGAATTATCTTGTACTGGCATGAATGTGGAAATTTAATGAGTGAACTAGGTACACATCTACAGACTTCCCTGCTGCAGTTCCCAACTTAGATATGGAGATCATCTTCCCTTGGCTTCTCCCTAATACAGCCAAAAGTCAAAGAGGCTTTAAGATGGAGCCCTAAAGTGCATAACAAAAATGCCATAGCTGTATAGACAGCAGTGAATATAAGCAATCTATCACTGATCCTAAAACAATCCCAGCACTGGGCTCAGCAGCTGCCACTGCCTAACTTAAGACTCCGTAAAGAGGACTAAAAAAGGAATGTTACATCTGGAGGGTGAAAAGCAAGTTGTCACAGTTTAGGTTCAGGGCAGCCCGCTAGACCTATGACAGATGCTCTCTGTTAACTCCCCTCCCTCCCCAAAGGAGAAGAGAAAAGGAATAAGGGGGAGAGACCTAATGATTAGAAAAGTAAACTAGAAAAGCTTTAATGAAAATTAAAATAATAATAATAATGGAATATATATACAAATATAAACCAAAGCAGTACTGAACCCAACCCTACCCTGATGACAATTATATCTCCATCACCACTGATGCTGCAGAGCAGGCATCAGGAAAACCCCAGCCTGGGCCTAGTGGCAGACAGTAACCATGTTCAGGAGCTGGATTCTGGTACTGGATTCAGGAACACAAAGATAAGGATTGAAGGCAGAATGGAGTCCTCCTCGGATGCCGGCCATTGAAGCAGTGAGAAAGAAGTCAGAAGAGCTGAGATGAGAGCTTGACCCTTGTGATCCTTCAGCTTTATACTGAATATGACTTACATGGGATGGAATACCTCATTGCTCAGTTTAGGGTCACCTGTCCTGTCTCTCCTCCCTGCACCCCCTAATGTGGTACACAGGATCCAGCAGGGCCCTTAGTCTGCACACCAATCCTTAGCACTAACTCTAAACAGGGAGTGTTATCACTGCTAGCAGCAAACACTGTCTGAGAAAACATGCTGCTAATATCAGGAAGCACAGTTAGAACAACTTAGCTGGAAAGTAAAATCACTGAACAGAATTCTGTTCTCACTCAAACCAGGACACAAGTGCTGAAGTAAATGGAAGAGCTACAAGCCAAATAAAGAAGAAAATAGAGAAGGCAACCAGAACAAAGAACCGGTGAATATCCAAGACAAATGTACACTCTCCTAGAAAGTGTGCGGTTTTTACAGCTCCCAAGATACCTGGCTAACTGAATAGTAAGATATCATGCCCAGGGACTATATATCACTCCTTAGAATTCTTTTTTTTTCCCCAGTTGTTTATGTACCCCATTAAACTAGTTCATTAGAGGTCAGATTGTCTTCATATTGTTTGCTGCTCACCTCCACACTTTGGTAACAAACACATTGGTATTTAGAAAATAAATAAATTTTTAGTGTAGCAACATGGTCACTGACTCTGCCACACCTCTGTGTGCTGCTTTCCACAAATCTGGATGCAATATTTGTTTTCCTTAATCCCATTTTATACATCTTAAATAATCAGTAGCAGGGATAGCTCAGGAATGCTCCTATTAGCAAAAGTGTCTGAAAAGCTCAAGAGCAAGTCTGAAAAACGACTAAAAGTTTCAGAATACCTTAAATTTGTGTCTGTGTGCACAATGAGATAAAATAAATATGAAAGTAACCTTTTATTTTCACACACATAGATTTTTTTGGAAGCCCTCTTTTGAAACAAAATCTGTTTCAAGAAAAATCTTAATTTGTTTCAAAATATTTTTACTTTCTGACACTTTCTATTCAGCTGCTGCTTTTGCCAATCTCACATTGCATTTTCCACATCAAAACCTGAAATCTCTGGAATAAGAGATTTATATATCTTTATATATTATATATCTTATATATAATTCTAATTCTTATACATGATATATCTATTATAGATCTTTATAGATTTATATATCTTACTAACATGCCTTCTATATTTCAAAGCAAGAACTCCAAGGTCTTTGAAATACATTTAGATATGTAGGGACAGGATAACATCTGTGGGAAAGGTGTCTTTTACCCTACAAATTTATTGTGTCTCATACAACAACAGATACTCAAAGAAGACATTGACATGAATGTGAAAAAGGTGAACACTAAATAGAATATTACTGGGATATAGGAGACTGATTATTGCAACATTCTGCCTGATATCATCTGAAATATCAATAGAAAGATCAATGCTACTGACAGGATGGTTTAGTAAAATTGTCCCTAGAGTAGTACAGCAAGGATTTGCTGCAGAACTTCTGAATTAATAATAGAACAGTTATCTCAATGATCTAAAAAGTATAATATATTAAAATTTTCCAGAAAAAAAAAAATTGGACTGCAAATTGTAGCAGAAAAGTAGACTACAAAAGGAAATGAGTGTTTCTTTCAGGACGACTATCACAAATATTTTCCTAGAACTAAGAAAGTATTATCTTGTTATAAATTATCCAGGATAGCAGGAAACTCTTAATAAATAGAGAAACCACCAATGTATGGCTCAGTGGTAGTCCTATAGTCCTGAAACAATGAAACTATATACCCAGCACCTGAAGTTAGGAGGGGAAAAAATAATAATAATAAAAATAAATAATAATTTAAAAAAAAATCACACCAATTTCCTGAAACAACCATCTGGGTCAATGCAAGTTAGTTTGAAATAAAGGATTAAGGGCTTAATCCAATGCCTACTGAAGTCTGTAGAAGTCTTTAAAAGGTCTTAGATAGAGTCCTAAGAGACAGAAAACTGAGGTTAGGGTCTCAGATAATTTATCTTGCAGCATTTTTACTTGCAGCTGCATGCCTATTTCCATATCTGCTTGCACCTTTCAAACAGACATATTTTTTAACCACTTGTCTCCTTAAAAACACTTACCTGTATCATGGTGCATATATGATAGGAAAACAGGATGCGTACCACAGATCAAGTGGCTAGGGTGGATGCAACAACTTGGAAAATTACCTAATTCATCATTAGGATGGAGAAAATAGTTCTCATAAAATAATTAGCCCAAACCTCCTCTAGAAACTCAAGCCAGGTGAGTCTAAGACAGGCTTTTCTCTCCTACTGAGCAACCTCTGTTCTCAGGCACACCAATCCTAGTTAAACGGAGTAAGAGACATTGTCAAACAAGACACAACTATTTTGCTCTAGTCCTACAAGGTAGAACTATCTGGCACCTATTTACATTTCAGTGCTTCCACTAGTAAACACTTAGCATTGATCATGCTGTCTGGTTTTCCTTTAGAGTTGACACTGAGCACACCTGCATAATAAAGTATAGGTCCCCATATACTCTCCATAGCCTCAGTGCATCTCTAGTACTATGTTCTGTCAGAAAGGATATAAAATGGCATCTGTGTTGATACTCCAGAGCAAATCAAGATGTGACAACACAGGAAAGAACCTAAATAACTTGATTCACAACCCACACTGCTCCCAATTCATAACCACATAACTCTTATCGCTTTAGAGGGTATTTATGCCACCATAAAGCTGGAGTAATGTACCAGTAATTCAAGCTTAGAATCTAATATTAATGCTGGTTTAGCTCAATTCCTGTTAGTGTAGATGCTCACTTAATTTTGATGATAGGATCTGGAGGGAGGGGATAGTCTGCTGTTAATTCATTTCTACTGCTTGATGGTCTCAAGTCACTACAAAACTGGTTTGATTTCCGTGTACTTCAAGGACTGATGGATATTTTTTTTTTTTTTTGTCCATAATCTACAATATCTTCATTTAATAACTTTTTTTTTTTCTTCACTACATTTATGGTAACTCACAAGCAGCAGCAAAGGGTACTAATATAATTAAAAGACCACACAGAGGTAACATAAAAATTAAAAGAAAAATATATACAGAAAAAAAGCATACAAAGAGTTCACAAGAGAGAACAAAGGCACAACATCAAGCAGCAGCAGCTTTAACTTGCCTACCAGTTTTCTGTAGTGCAATCAAATCCATTGTCTGTAAGCCACAGGTGCACAGCACATGGAACAGACAAAAATGCAATGGGGAGTGATGACAGTTAACTTCTGAGCCCATGTTATATTCAGCTCAACATTCATTTGTACATCTGTTGTGATGAATTTTAGTCTTTAATTTCTCTGGTTTTTTTTTTTTTTTTTTTCTTCTTTCTGATTTCAGGGGCATCTGAGCAGCTGAAGAACTGTACCAAGAATGCAGTATGGTAGAGAGGGTCTGGGATTTAGGAGGAAGAAATGTATTCAACAACCTGAAATGTAAAGATGGTCTCTATGTTTATCATCCAGGTAACCCAACAGTTGTGACTGTCTATGGTGGATACTGTCAATTCAGCTGCAAAGCAACTGCCAAGTAGGGTGTGTGTTCATCAACTCCATTATCAATAGTAGTGTAACAGTGCAAATTAGGGCTTTGTGGAGAGTGCAAAAAAAAGACCATATGGGAAAATACCAGCTGAATTATAATAATGAATGGTAATATTATTATAATGGTTGATTTCAGCATTTATCACAAACCAGGTCAGTATGCATTACACTTGGATGATGGTCTTTTGATCTCAGATATTTTCCCCATCAATAGGGCACTTTCTGAAATTTGATGTAGGCTGACCTCTTATTCTTTGTTTTCATCACTCTCCAATCAGTGGGAGGAAATTAGCCCCCTGGGAATGTTTGATTCACATTGGCTCATTCTGTCATTTCAGCTGTGAAAGATGCTAATGAGCTAATATCCAATTTCCTAGTGGGAAATACACATATGTTGCTTTAAATTTTTAGCTAGAAACCAGCATTTCATCATTTTAGGCAAGGTCTATCATTACACTACAGTAAAAGAAAAAAAAAACCTCAGCAAATTAAAGACAAATTCAATCCACCTAAAGGGCAGAATCTCATGCAGTCTCCTTCCGATATGAAATGCAGATCAGCAGACACATAATTTGCTGTGGAAATTAGTTGTCAGATTATGTTCTGTGTTTTCCCAGTTGGACAGAGCAGGGCAACAACCCAAGAAGCTTTGAGGATAATTAATTTCTCAAAGGAAAAAATATCACTGAAAAGTTTCACATGATCCTGAAGAACTCACCTGTGATCCACAGAAAAGCAAGTGGCCTAGTGAAGGACAAGGGCAGGCAAAGATGAGAACTTTAGAATTACGAGGTTTCAGTTTCAGAGATGAATCCCCATCTCCACACATACAAACAGAAAATCCAGGTCACCCGAAAATAGCAAGGAAACTTCCAAGTTTTCAGAAGAAAAATAATTTCAGATTGAGTATACTGCTGTGGTTTTCTACTTGGGAACAACTTCTGATGAGGTTCAAGGTAATAAAAACACTTACCCCTTTTTTTACCTCCCATAATTGTCACTTTTGGGGAAATTTATGTCAGTTCCACTACAAAAAGATTTGAAAAGTATTTCACAAAACTTGTAATGCTTTCAAATTTCCAAAATCAAACATTTTTTAGAAAAAAAAAAAAAGACATTACATAATTTACTAAATCCATTTATTTTTTAATAAACTACCAATCTGAACATCAATCTCGAGCTATTTTAAGGTTTCAGTTCCTAAATTTTTTTCTTTCAGTAAGTACACTGATCTTCCTCAGATATGTGGAGCACAATATTACTTGCAAAATATTGATGATTTGGCATGGATTATTTCAAGACAGAGCAATTTCCAAGTTTCCAAGATATAAAGCAAGGCTTAGGCCTTTTCTGTCTTATTTTTTACCCTCCAAATACCTATCACACATTTTGCTTCTCATAAACCCCTCTGAGAAGAGTGAAATACAAGCATGTAAGAGCACAAAAAGAAGCTATGTCAACTACCAGAACAAGAGTGACATAAAAAAACCTTGAGTGTGGTTTTTCTCTCAAGACACAAGGACTAGCTTCTTCATTTCTAGTTTAACAAATATTAACAACTAACAAAGATCAATAATCTGACTAGATCTGATCAAAAAGTTTTCACTGAATGTGACAAAACCGAAAACTTCCTCCCCCTTTTCCTTACTGTGCAATTATTCAAAAGTTCATCTTTGAAGAATAAGCCTATAATTTGTCCACCTGTCACAAAATAAACTGTATTCCAAGACAGCTATTTTGCCTGTGACAAGATGTGTTAAATTCCCCATGCTACTCCTCTACACATAGCCTTTGCCAAAGGTCTCTACAGGACTTTCATCATCTCAGAGACACTTGATCAGGCTGTAAGCCTCTTTTCAAGGATTTCTCTTAAATGAAAGTTGAGTTTACTTAAAAGGAAACATTAATAAGCCCTGTGGTGTTAACAGCAAGACTGAGATAAATACAGGGAATAATTATCTGCAAGACTTCTGGTCAGTTCCCAGGCATTTTTTATTCAGCTGTACTTGAACTTTATGTTTGTTTCATCAGGAGTGCAGATGTGAGTTATATTGGAGAGTAGCTATTCATCATTTCATATTTCAGACATGAAAGGGGGACTTGAAAAGGAATAGGTTATGTATCATTAGTAATAATTTACGCCTCTTCAGTGTAAAAAGTTTCTGTCTGTCACAAGCAGAGGAAAATAAGTGAGCCTTGCCTTAACTGGTCAGTTTTTATAAATAAAAAGTAGCTTCTAAGTGAAGCAAATACTTAACAATCAATCCACAGAGTGACAAAAGTGTTTTTCAAATGATTGCAAGCATTCCAAATCAAAGTCTGCTTTTGGACATTTAATGAATAGAAGCTTAATTTATTAGAAAATTGTTGGTTAAATAACAATTTACCTACCTCTTGTGCCTAACGAGTTGCATAATCCTAAAACATATGATTATTTATGTCCTCAAAAGCAGAGACTACTTTAAAATAATTTTTATTTAAGATAATTGCTTATTACATTGCAGGGCAATTGAGAAAAAAAATTTCCACAAAAATGTACATTGAATATATTCCTTTTATAAAAGTCATAACATCAATACATTTATCATCCCTTGTTTTGTTTTGGTTCTCAGATGTTGAAAGCCTGCAAAACAATGTATGTTTTACTTTACCATTGTACTGAAAAGGGATGAATGGTTTATAATGCAAGTATAAGACACATTGGCAGAAGACCAAAATAAATCTCAACCCATATGAAAACAAGATGATCTTAAACCCTTTATCCTAATAAGATTTTCTGAGCATTAAATAGCAACTCTAATCCCTTAGTCATTAATTTTCCTATGTTACAAATCTGGGTATAATTAACACCACCACATTGCTGCCTATGTGGTTACGAAAATGTCATGCTGACGTGATTGATTACATTTATTTAAACTGGAGATGTCTGACACCTTCCAGTGATAGTTCATTCAGTTTTTATTACTATTTTATGCACTGAAATAAGCTTTTAATTTCCCCTGTTGTGACCTACTTAAATAAATCTTAGGAAGAATCTGAGAAGCATTACATGAAAGAACATTGCTGTCATTTCATGGTTATTTGGGCTATATAAGACTATTGAAAATAAAATTGAATTTAATGTTTTCACTTACAATAACTATTATCAAGGATTTAGATTAGCAAGGTAAGTTTAAACTTTAACTATAGAACATCTAATACTTACCTTACAAGTTGTTTATCAGAAGAATTAGACTGAATATATAATATACGTTATTTTATTACATGGCCTTTCATTGTGGTAGCAGTAAGCTTATTATTTTATACATACTTTTTTCTTTCTTTTTTTTAAATATAGAAAATTATTTTCCCCACAGACATTGTGGGACAACAGTAAAACTGAACGTGCAAGGTAATATTTTTTCTTTCTTCTTTCATTCCTGTCGAGAGAGTAGTTAAAATACACCTCGTCATGCAACATTTCACAGCATTAACTAACCTGCAAATGTAGAAATTTATCAAACAATGGGGACCTGTCTTCATAAGCATTAAGGTAAGAATAATAAGAATTGTTTATATATAATAGTTTTGCATAAATTTAGCAAACTCTCCTTTAAAATACCCCGTACTCCTTTGTGTAGAAACATTCAAAGAACAATTGCCAAGATCTTAGCGTGGGTGCCAATGGACTACATATGTCATCTGTAAAAAGGAAACAAAATTTAATGAGAAATCACAGCTTAACGGTAAAGAGTTTCAGCTGGTTCTGAGGGTCAGTCTAAGGCTATACAGTTCCAAATCAGCAATCCCAGTGTTCAACCACTATACATTCTTGTTGACTGCCTTGTACTTGTATAGAGAGACCTAAGGCAGGTACCTATTTCACCAGAAATGCCTAAGGCATTTATTTTCCTGTCAGATTGCATCAGTATGTATGACTGCTACTGCTGGCCAAAGGCTGATGGTGGAAATATATGTTAAAGGGCAGGAAGGGGAATATTGCCTTCCTATGGCATCATCCCAACAGCAAAGCTTCGAAAATTATTGTACCCTGAATTAACCTGGAAAGAGCAAAGCATCTACTGTTGGTCATAGCTGAAATGAGAGAAGGAAAAGGTTGATAGAGAGAATGAAACAATAGTTAACTTTGCATGAAAAAAATCTACTTTGAATTTTAAACTGCAGTTCTTCAGATGTGCATCATTTAGACAGAGCACATCACTTAAAGGTAACTCATTCTACCATATGTCCCAGCAGGAATGGCATTCTCCAAAAGGTGAAAACCATGATTTGTTTACACTGCCAAAATTGTGTTTATATTCACAGCCAAAGAAACACTAGGAAATGTAACTTTCTAACACTTCTGTTGGGCTAAGCATAACTCTACCTCTTCCTCATATACATAACACTCCACTTGTGAATTCTGACCTGTGCCAAGGAACTGCAAATGAGACCATTAAAATCTACTGATAAGTATTTAAAATAGATATATTATTTTCAGATATATTTTGTCACTCATCATGAGTACAGTGTACCTGGCAGTAGGGTGGCTGTATGAGCAGTTAATTGAGTGAAAGTAGCATTTGAGTTGATGCTATGTGAAGATAACAGCCTGCAACAATTCTATTTAACAGCTGTTAATTGTCTGCTATAAACCACAGTTCAGCAAATTCTGATCACACAATTGAAATACCTGCCTAATATGAATGAAGAAAATATACCAACTGATGCACAGAAAGAAATGTTCCAAAATGCATATCTTAAATTTATTGGAAATACAGATTTCATGCAGATACTGCATGTCCTAACTATCTGTAGATCATAAAACACTACTTGCATGCAAATACTGCCAAAAAAAAAAGATTATAAATATATATCTATAAAATGGTTTCTAGGGAAACAATAGGTTTGTATGTCTTAACGGCAAAGAGCTTCTTCAAAGTTATGACCATGTTGCTAAAAAAGTATTTGTTTCTGTGCATTTCATGCATTCATGCGACCAAAGATGTTAGTGGTCCATCAGTAATACCCATTTTTTCCTACTGCAGGAAGAATTCCAAGGTAATGAAAAGGCATAGTTCCAGCTGAAGGACAAAAGGATATTTCTCCATCTCCTCTTAACTCATCCTACTCACATCCATTACTCAATCTGAACCAAACTAGAAGAATGTACTCTGGAAGTCAGAGCATCGTATAGGGGAAGGTTGAACTTCATAAACAGTGTTTTATTTTTTATCTGTAGCCAAGCAAAATAAAGTCCTACTGGTTGGAAAAGGAAAAAAAAAAAAAAAGCTGGAGACTAAGCATTAAGATATCCTCATGACAGATGTGTCTATTATAAGGACTTATATTCAATACAATGAGGAAGACATTTTCTTGTCAGACGTCTGAAATAGGATAGCAGGAATCCATGGCTGTCTGTGTCAAATGGTGCAGAGATATGTAACAAAATATCTATAGCTAATTTGTCTTTTTCTAAGAACAAGTAGATATAAGTACTTGATCTTCCAGCTTTCTATCTCCTGTCCTGCAGTTCAGCTGAAAAGGAACTAGTGTCATGGCAGTATCTTGCAGAGATGGGAGTAATTCAGAGGACTTTCTCTGATTGTTTGCTGGTAATATAGACTTCAGAGCACTGATGAGTGGTTTCCAAAAACACTGGATACCACAATGCATATCAAATTTTTCTGCTCAAAAAGCCTATGACATTTTAGCTTAAAAAGCTGAAGCTTGCCCTTTATTCTTTCATTTATCCAAGACAACACAGTTCAAAGGCAAAAATTACAGCTTGGATGCTCATTAATTAATCAACACTCAGATAATTCATGGGGTATACTTTCCATGACTGTCTTCCCAGGAAGTTAGACTATTCTTTTACTTCAGTTCTCAATATATGAATTTTTTCAAGATCTGTGTGAAACGGGCTCATCTAGATTACTCCTACTTTCTTGTGGAAGCTACCCTTTCTCCTGAAAGTGTCCCCAAAATTTGTCTTGATTGTCTTGACCCTCTCTGTTTAAAAACTTGTGCAACAGTGATCACAGTGATGGTTTCCATAAATATTTTTACTCAGTAGGATTGTAGTATCTTATCTTATTTCCTATTTTTTATATTTTCTCACATAGTTCTTTCATTATAGTCTCAGGGGTCAAGACCCTAATCTTGGTTTTCATTCATTCAAATTTTAATATATTTTTTTCTTTAGAATTCCAACAACATACTTGTTGAAATCAGGGCTTGTATACTCTCTAATATATTTATTTCTGCTAAAGGGTTCAGAATCCTGTTTCAGCACAGGCACACCAAATTTCTCCAAGCTCAAATCGCACCTGAGGCTATGATACCAGTTTACTTTTGCATTTAAAGGTGAAGGCTTTAAGGCAAAGTGCAAAGAAGGTGGCGCTTCCCGCTTTTAGAATCAGTGACCAAAGTTGTCAAGGTTAGTGCACCACAACACTCTTCCTGGTTATGAAGTCTGTCTGCCTCCCAAACCTTGATGAATCACCCCTTCAGCTAGTCAGGTACAGACAAATTTCTGAGGTGGAGCTGCTTCACACAATTCCCAACTAGGAGACTGGGCGCAGCTATCACAGCACTTGAACTGTACAGTCTTGAGGAAACAAAAACACACCTTTATCCCCTACCTCAGTCATAAGTCTCAGAGACCGATTCCTCCTCTATAACCTGGCAATCAGGATGGCCTTTCTGCCAGCATCCTCCATTTAAAAAAACCCAAACCTCTCTGCCTGTCTTACCCAGGTTAGATTTCCACATCTCCTTCTGGTTGCTTTCCCTTGGTCACTTCCTTTAAAACATGCCCACCAAGGAGGGAGAGGAAGATTGGTGACTAAGCCCAGTATCTAGTACCTGAAAGTTTCTCTTTGCCTTTTAGTTTAAGAATGAACTGTGAGAAACTGCAGATATCCTGTTGAAGACAAATTTTAACTCTTACTTAAATATAGGTCATTCAGGATGTAGCATCATATCTGACTGTGGTCAGTCCAAAATTCAGATAAGAAAAAAACATGTGTTAGAGTGCTGATGTACTGAGCAGCCATACAAGTACTAATCCTAGAACAAGGGAAGTGAACAGGAATCTGCAGCCAGAGATAGAATCATAGAATCATAGAAATGTCTGGGTTGGAATGGACCTCTAGAGGTCATCTGCTGAGAGCAGGGCCATCTTCAACTACAGCAGGTTGCTCAGAGCCTCATCAAGCCCCACCTTAAATGTCTCCAGGGATGGGGCCTCAACCACCTCCCTAGGCAACTTGTTCCAGTGTTCTACCACCCTCACAGTACAGAACTTCTTCCTTACATCTAATCTAAATGCACTATTTTCTAATTTGAAACCATTGCCCCTTGTCCTGTCATTACATGCCTTTGTAAACAGGCCCTCTCCAGTCTTTTCATAAGCTCCCTTCAGGTACTAGAAGGTGGCTACTAGGCCTCCCCGGAGCCTTCTCTTCTCCAGGATGAACAATCCCAGCCCCCTCAGCCTGTCCTTGTAGGAGAGGTGTTCCAGATCCCTGATAATCCTTGTGGCCCTCCTCTGGACCTGCTCCATCAGGTCCATGTCCTTCCTGTGCTGAGGGGTCCAGCGCTGGACGCAGTATTCCAGGTGAGGTCTCACCAGAGCAGAATGGCAGAATCAGCTCTCTTGATCTGCTGGCCACACTTCTTTTGATACATACAATGGGAGTGACATGACCACCTTGATTCCTGCTTTGTATTTTTTTACTTGGGAGGTGTTGGGAGAGAGGTTGCTAGTGAAGACTGAGGAAAAAAAGTCATTGAGAACCTCAGCCTTCTCTTCATCTGTTGCTAGATGGATGATGGAGAGGACAGGACAGGATTTCCTGTCTCACTGGCAACATAGTCTTAAACTGACTAATGCAGGATCAGAGAGAAGAGTATCAAGGCAAGTGGCTAATTTAAAATATGACACTGTGCCCTCATATTTTCCACTGCAATACATGGACGACCAGAGACTCTATCGTAACATCATAACATTAGGAAAGCTACAAAGTCAAGTAGCCAGAAATGAAGATAAAACACTTTTTCTCTGGAACAGAAACAGGCTAGGAGCATTGTTATGCATTAACTATTTTGCTTCTTGGTTAGGTTTGTGTCTAAGTTTCCTGTATCTAGTTCAGATACCATATACTTTTCTCAGAATTCTCTATGCAGGATGTATTCTGGTTGAGAATAGAGAAAACATTTTCTGTAAATAGTTGCACAGATACATACAATATGATTTCTTTTGTTTGCACAATTTTTAGACCATCAGTAATCAATATGCACTTGTTGGTGTGGAAATATGGACTAGAAAGTGCAGATAAAGTTAAGAATGGATGTAAAGCACATATATTACTTAATATCTGTGAATGCGCTTTCACACTACAAAAAAAAAAACGAGAGCAGCTTACTTACACAGCTGCTCCATGTCTAGAAAAAGAAGAGGTAGTTCTTTGCAAATCACCTAATGTAATATCACATACAGTCACACCCTGGCTTCTTCCAGGGTTGCTTGTTTGTGCCTTTCCTCAAGCTCAGGCTACATTTGTCCAGGAGGAGGCAGTACTGATGATACAAAGTCAGTCCACTAGAGACAGAATCAAAAGGCAGCTATTTTAACCATCCTCCAGGGGTTTTTGGCAGACCCGTTAAATCAAGGAAATGAATATAGCAAACTATTTCACTTCAACTGATGCATGTAGTAGATTGCCCAAGTATGTTAATTACTGCCTTTGGCAGAATATATTTCCAGAAATGTTCACACAGAATCTGGAAATAAAATGACTCCTGGCATCACAACAGCATTTTCGGATACCATGCTCTGATGCAGACCTTTAGGACAAGTTGCAGGAAAAATTCTTCAGAAAGTATCATACCCACCAAATCCTGACAAAGCGCTCTAAACCTAGAAAAAATTTCCACTAATCACATTTTATCACAGGAGAGACATTCTGTACCATCGCCTATAGTGCTAAGGTGCAAAAGCACAATTTAGTCCCTTGACAGCCTTGTTAGACCCTGGAGGCACACTTACATCACGTTAGTCTCTGTCAGTAAATTCCTTTAAATTTCCCACCGAACTAGCACAGAGCGCCTGAGGCTGCTCAATACTAAGTTGTTTATTTTTTCTCCTATGACAAGGATGAGAACAGTATTCATAAGTTAGGTTGTCCCGCATTCAACTTCCCAAATGTATTAGTGTGGACTTTTGTACCCACATTCTGCATTTGCCATAGTTCCAAAACCACAGAACAAAGGTTCCTTTCTTTGGATGCTGGAAACAGAAACGAAACCCAGGTCTTCCATCTCTGAGGATGAGGTTAATAAGACGTTTATTGGACCACAGAGAGAAGTGCAAATTTCTACTTTTGTCATTATTCATTAATTTTGACTCATGTAATTTTAAGAGACAGTATATATGTATTGCAAAATGCACAGCACACATGATTCCCATTTGGGTTTTACTATTTTAGCAATAAATTGATATTGTTACGATCTTAAAACTGTTCCTAATTCCTATCTGTTTCTACATATTTACAGCAGCTCAGTAAGATCATAATCATGGCTGGTTTGCTTTAATAAAATGGATTTAAGGAATAGGAAGTAATCTTCCATGTCAGTTAAAAAAATTAACTTACATCAGCATTATTGCTTGAGAGTTCTCTACCTGAGAGTTCTCTAACCTAGGAAAGTACATGACCCTAATCTTGTAGAGGTTAAAATAATCCTGACAGAGAAAGGCTGCAATATTACCTAGTCACATACGTGTAGAAGGAGCATGAAGAGAAGAATATACAGTAGAACAGCTGACAACCATTGTTGAGAACCAGTAAAAGAGTCCATTGAAACACCATCATGCTGCATGTCTACCAAACTGCAGAGACAGTCTTAAAGTCATCAGCATTAAGAGGTAACTTCTAGATAAATACTTTCTGGCAGTTCTAGTCAATGCTATAGGAAGAGAATCCTTCCTGAAGATCCTCTCCTTCACACGCATATTTGTAAATTTTAAGTTCCTTCTGTTGAAATACTGATAAATCCTTGTTGTAAAGCATTAACAACAAAAGCAAAAAATAATTAACCTATTTAACTTGATATTGCATCATAAGATGAAGTCAGTTGGCCATGGAAAAGTTATCTGCAAGTTCTAAAGCATCACTGGCTTTGGAAACAACATGAAGATAGTTTCATGCATCCAGAGAGACCATCATACCAGGACCATTATGTAAAATTATTAGGGGAACATGCTTTCAGTATGTAACTTGCTTATATTCTTCTGATGAATAAAGTAATTTTAAAGATTGTCACCAAGCTCTTTTGAACATTCAGTTAAATAATGGGTGGTTTTCTTCAGTTTCTGCCAAGAGAATGAAAAAAATATGTATTTTTGAAAGTACAGGTCATCTATAAGGAAACACTGACTGTTCTAGCTGCAGACAACTATATTAAGATTTCTCAAACACTTATCTACCATGCTATAGGCAGAGTTTAACTCCCCCATCTTTGGTTACTAAACATTTGTTAATTATAGCAACTATATCCATAGTGGAAATTGCAAGGTACAGGCTGTCCAGACATATTTTCACCCAGGTTTATTTAAATTAAAACTTTATTGTTTTAAAGAGGAAATCTGTTCAGCGAAGGTATTTCCTCCTAAAGTTTCTCAGGTTGGGGGTTTTTTTTGTGTTTTTTTGTTTGTTTGTTTCTGGGTTTTTTTTTCTTAAAAGTGCTTTTAAACATTACACATTTGGTAGTTATGTCAGATCAGTCAACGAGGTAACAGATGCGGAGAAAGTTAGATTTAAATGAGAATTTAGATTTGAATCATACCTGGAGCTAGGGTTCATACTGACATTTGGCAGCAGTAAAATTAATTATAAATTAAAGCAGTAGTAATATTTTGATAAAGGTCTTCATCCAGGATGTTTACCCACTGACACTGCACTAAACTACAACCACAAAACATAAGGATGTTCCAACATTCACATTATTTCCATCAATATAGAGACTTCCACTTCTGAGGTTCCAGTTTCGAGCGTAGGCTTTGGAGATACAGTATAGAACTGTGGAGGAATAGCCAAATGTTCTCATGTCAAATTATACTCATTTTGCCAAGATATATAACAGAATTTAATTCCATATACACAATCTTTAACTTCAGCAGTTGAAGAAGTTAGCTACTTAACCTTCCTGAGGAAAAAGCACACTAAAACAAGTAGACACTATCTGAACAGAATCTGATTTTTTTCCACCAGCATATCACATTCTCAGTCCATCTACTACCTTTAAGGTGTGCATTCCATGTAACACTGTGCAAAAGTGTACCAAATCCTTT
Organism: Ceryle rudis; assembly: GCA_033439905.1. Classification (NCBI taxonomy): domain Eukaryota; kingdom Metazoa; phylum Chordata; class Aves; order Coraciiformes; family Cerylidae; genus Ceryle; species Ceryle rudis. The sequence continues at coordinate 59,405 of JAAGNO010031012.1, forward strand.
TCTCCGTTATCTGATTTTTTTAAATGTTTCTGTCACACAGTCAAAAGGGAACATTGAAACTGCTGCTCACTACTATCACAGACTTTATATACCTGTGGTGGGTTTTGTCCTAAGACACTGTAGTATTAAAGCTAAAGGATAGGTCTGTAGCATTTTTAAGCATATGCCTTTTACTCACTGGTAAACTTGGTTCACATTTTTCTATTGCATAACTCTAGATGACTTTTTATGTCAGATTCAATTACAGTTGTGGAGTTTATAGCTCTTTCAATAGGTGAAACAAACTAAGACTAAGCTCAGCTTGAATTTTGAAGTATGCTAATTAGGTGTTAGCAACCATAGCCTAATCAGCACCGCCTTGAACTATAAGTAGTATTAATGTGTTGACTGAGTAAAAACTAAGGATGACTCTACCCTAATATGTCTGCACATAGTCCAATATATCTGTACATTTTGGCCACAAAAAAAAAAAAAAATCTACAGAAAAATAGATTAAGCAGGAAGAAATGTCTAAGAACATTGTTTATTTTCAGACAAGCACTGACATGTAGCCAATAGGATCTATATAAGCCACAGAAACATAGCTAGTATGTACACAAATCAATGTGGATCAGAGAGTAAATTCAGCTTAAATTCAGTGCAAGCAGAGGTATTCCAAAACATTTTGGGTGTTTTGGGTTGTCTGCAAGACCTTGCAGGGAATGTCTTCTAAAGACTTTATGTTGATAGAAAGAAGACAGGAAAAGGGAGAGGGGAAAAGAAAAGGAGAGGACATGCAGTGTAAGATCTTTGAGATCTAATACTGCATTCAGATGAAATCTCAAATTATTATTAAAGCTTCCTTTAAATATTTATTTTGATTTCATTTGCAGGTAGTTATTTCATCTCATGGTTATTTCTTTAAAAACTTGGAAATCGGTAATCATACCAAGGCTTCTGAATTTTGAATGTAAGGAAATAGTCTGAAACATTTCCCATATCAGGACTAACTCCTCATTTATTTTCCTATTTAAGAGAGCATTGCTCTGCATGCAAATGGGCTGATGCTTACAGCAGCATTTCACTGATAGAATATCAGCATATGTTATGAATACCGATGAAATTCATATTCTCTTGTAATGCAGCACTGCATTTTTTCATCCCATTGTTATATGCCTTCTGATTCTAGCACAGGACTTGTATATATGCGATTTCTAACATTCATTAGTCATTCTTTCTCTCTGCTAATGTCTTCAATTATATTCAGCCCTTGTTTTGAAATAGAATCCCAATATTGTCAGGCTCACTTTAAAGGTCATTTTAATAATACTCAGGTTACATATAGGACTGTTAAAGGTAAAAAGAAAGTAAATGAGATTTCAGATAAGTTTATTGTATTTTCAAAGACTCTTGAGGGATTGGGAAGCTGGATTGCCCTTAGTTACAATGTAAATCAAACACCCAAATTCCTTCCACGAGACTGAAAACTTTAGTCTAAAGTACAAAAGTAAGAACACTTGAAATTAAAAATGACCTGCTGCGGTGTCTGGCCTCTTATCTTTTATATATTCACATATTGAAAAATTTCCACGTCTTGCATCATGAAATACATTTGCTCTGCAATTTCTGACACATGACAAAGCTGAGTTTAAAAAAAACTGTGGCCCTCAGCTAGGAATTACTTTTATTTCCTGAGTTTGCTTCTGAACTACAACATTATCTATGTATATTATTTTCTGTTTAGTTCATTTTTATAAAGAAAGCATAATTAATTTTCTAATTTCAGTTTATATTGTAATGGTTTCTACATAAATCTGCACTAACGTTGGGTTGTTGGGGTTTTTTTTGGTGTAATCACACATTTTAAGATTCAATAGAATGGTACTAAAACTGACCTGAGGTTGTTGTAGCACTGTATTCTAGTCTTCAAATGGTTTTAATATTGCAAATTCACTATTTCTTCAAAAGATGAAGCAAAATTAAAAATAAATTCATAGTGCATGAATGCTCCCTTTGACTACAGGATATTTCTGAGATCACAGACCAGAACACTATTTCCTGTCACATCCCAGGAAGGCACATGGCATTATACCCCATTAGAGTATAGTATTATAACCCATTAGTATTATACTCCATTAGAGTATTAGTCTTGCAAAGGCAGGACTTCAGCAACAACAATAAAATCTTGCATTGCTTTAGCAAAAGGACTAACGAATAGTAACTGGTAAGGAGTCAGTTTTTTCCTATATGTCCTTCTCAGCAGTTTCTGAAAAATGATCTTACAAATGTTATTATGTCCTTGTAAGTGAAAATTCATCTTGTATCCGAGTTTTGGCAATCTTCTTCAGGGGCTGCTAAGCCTGCTTTTTGGCAAACCAACCAATTCTACTCCAATGTTTATCAAAACTTATGACACTGTTCCCCAAATCTCAAGAACTTGGAACATTCTTTCCTTCTCTGCTAGCAATGATGCCTTGTTAGAAAGTATGAACCAGGCAGCGTCTCACGCAGCGTAATTGAGCATTGCTGATGTGACTGGATACTGAGGAAGTGAATGAAAATACTTGAACACTCAGGCAATGGCTCCTGAAGTCACTCCTTTCTGTTTCTATATGGTGTGAAGTAAGAGCTTCTCCCCTGCACATCGCAAGGTCTGGGAGAAAGGAGTAAGATTAAAAGCTCAGGTATGTTCCAGCATGGTTCCCTCATCTGAAAAAGAGCTGTGGGAACTGCAGCCAAGTCATAGTGTAGCCACTTCACAGCTTCCCTGGTTGCCAAGAACTTTTTTTCCATTTTTTGAAAAAATTGATTTTTTTTTCTTTTAATTTACCTTTTTAGAAGTAACTTAACCTTAACATGCACACAAGAAGAGAAGAATCCCAGTCTTGTATGAGCCAGATACCCTCTGCCCACCTACGCATATATTGACAGAACATTGCAATTTCTCGTAAAACCTGTCTGTGTGTTTCCAAGTAGATATACATATATTAAATGTCAAGCTTACTTATTCCTCCCACTCACACAAAACCTCTTTCTTCTTTCTTACTATCTAATATCCCCATTATGACGCTTTATTATACAAATGCTCTTAAGAGGGTTTTTTGGGGTTTGGGTTTTTTGGTTTTTTTTTTTTTTATTTTTTATTCTATACACACATGGCCAGCTGTAAGAAGAATATTTTCATGGTTTCTCAATAGGACACATGGGTGTTATAAAAATAAATGTGCTGTGGTTATGAGAAAGTTCAATTATTCTTGGCTTTTTGGATAATTTTTTAAACAATTTTATTAGTATCATCTCTAGTTATAGCACTAGGTTGAAAGCTATTCCTGCGGTGCATATGCAAAGCCTCATCAATTTTGACAGTATGGCTATGCAAATATTCTCCCTTCAAGTACCTTAATGAATAATTAATATTGTGCTTAGACATCTAGCTGAAAGAACCAATCAGATGGTCCAAATAAATTGGATTAGTATTGAAGAAATCGTACTCCATGCTCATCAAAAAATTACTGTTTCTTTTAGAGAATACCTTTAACAATATGAATTAAAATCCTTTTGGAATAACCTGCTGATATCTGCATGAATGATCAGACCAGCTATAACTTACCTGTCATAGTGCTGGATGGTTTTCAAAGACAACATCTGTAAAGGTATTGTTTTATAATGACAGAAATAAAACAGATTTGAGGAAAGTAACAATCTCTCTACCTCTTTTATTTCCTTCATCTTTGAAATAGATACTTCCAGCATGCCAGTTTGAAATTAAAAACAAGTGACAAAAACCATTATTTCACTGCAGGAAGGACAGAAGGTAGCGTACCAGAAATTGTCTTATATCAAAATAATTTTTTTTTTTGCTTTAAGAATATTATCTGTGTTTATGCGTTTCAATAATTTGGGTTTCAATATGGCTCATGAATTATGTACTTTAGAAAACTGATGCATGTTGGGCATACTGATACCATGAATACTGTTTCCATGCTAAACACAGATCTGACTGGAAAGAAACAAGCATTAAGGGGGAATTTTGGAAGACATAAGTGTGACCAAAAGACACAGGAGTTTTTTATTTCCCTGACAATAATTACCAGATACAATTACCAGCAGTGAGAAGTAACTCACTCGTAGATAAAGACAGAAAAACCTTTATATGATTTTTACTTTTAAAAGCATATTGAAACCCATTCTACATAATTTCAGATAAATCCTGGAATTCTACCTCTGTAGCAGTTTTTCTAAGTTAGTGTATGCAATCAAATGTAGAACATTTCAAAACAAACAAAAAAGTCATTTCACCTGCTTCAATTAAAGGGGCTTTTTTTTTATTCTTCTGAAAGGTGATCAGAAAAAAAAAAAAAAGTCAGGATTTACCAATCTGAAAAAAGTTCGATACTCTCATGTGGTACACAAGCCTGTCACCCTCAGAAACTCAGCTTTCTCCTTACTTTATGTTACCTTTTATTTGGATCTGGGAAATTCCAGATTCGGATCTGCATCCCTGATGTTCCAAAACTGTACAAGTCTCAGCCTACTGCATAAGTCTATAAAATTAACAGAGCACTTGAGTAGAATTACTGAGTAAGTCACACTGGAGTAAGACCTATTTTGCATTGACATCATGTATTTCTTAGGTGCAACACTTATTATTCAACACTAGTGTAAATACATTAATGGGGCTTTCCCATCATCAAAAGCAAGTAGCTACTATACTATTGTAGCCATCCCTTTTCAGAATATTCTCAAATTGGACATCAAAATACAGGTTAAAAAAACCAACACAATTAAAATTTTTTAAAGTGGCATTTCTAATGTGTAAAAAGAATTAGTTACTTTTACCCATCTTGGTTTGTTTTTCTATACTTCTTACAATAGCAACAGATTAGTGTGACAAAGGATAGATGGCCACTCCATACTATCTGTGTTTACTGTACTGTATCACAATTATACCAACATCTGTGCTTGAAAATTTTGCTTTCATCACCAAAATGAAAAACTGAGCTGGTTTATGAGAGGCAGCTGGTTTGTTTCTATGCATACAGAATTGCTGAATGGGAGACAGTAGCTGAATAACCCTTAAAGAATTATTAAGATTAATATGTATGGTATTTTAGTTTCATTTGCAATGTACTTTTTGACCATTCTGCAATTATGTCTTAATATCTCATTAACAAAAGGAGCCCAAGGTTTTAAGGATGTTATCTGAACACCTGTGAGAACACATTAAATAATTATAAATCTTATATAAGAGTTTAAAGGAAGTAGGTATCATTGCAATCATCAAAGTTCTCACAAGCGACTAGTAACACAAAATATGGTAGAATATACAACTGAACAGACACTTGATTTTGACTGTTTTCAATGTTTATTGTCATGCTTAGGAGTACACAGAGTCATTTTGGCACCTTCTAGTCTTAATGAAACTTCAGATTCAATTCCTCTTTGTCAATTTATTTTAGAAAATGTAAAGCATCCTTGATTTATGCTTCCTCATCCATAATCATCACTGAAAACTGTAAATATTTTGTTGATCGCTGTCTATGTTGATGATCAAATGATACACTGAAAATGACATCTTATTTTCACTGCAAGACCAGCATATCCTCTGCAGAGAAGCAAGTAAATTTTTTTCACCGCAATGAAGTATGACAAGAAAAAGGACTAAAGGAGAACAAAAGTAGGCAGGCATTGGTTCTATGAAATAACTCAACTATTGAATGAATTGTCAAATCTTCATGTCTGAAGAACAGTGCCAAGAAGATTAGTATAAGATCAAAACACTACACTGATATAAAATTAAAATATCATACCCAGTTCAAAAGCAAAATTGCACCCGCTCCACAGTGCAAGAGTTAGCAGAGGCACTCCTGTCTAGTTCTGTGGCTTTTCATCCAAGAGGACATTTGAATATGTCTGATGGGCTTTTTTTAAGGAAAAGAAGACCTGCATAACAATGAAATTAACAGGTTCAGTAGCAGAGCAACAGTTGCTCCTTACAAGTAATCAAAACCAGGCAAGCATAAAGCGTTCCTAACTAACGCCCCCCTACTTTGAGCTACATAATCATCTTTTCAGTCAAACTTCACAGTTGTATACATAGCTTTGTACTTCTCCCTGAGTAGGCAAGAAAGCTGCCTGAATCCACCATCTTCTTTCAGATATATGCATTATTAGCAGAGAATCCCCTGTAAATGAGCCCCTATTAAATGTTCTTTATCATCATGCACTGTTCCTCTGCTCAGTTACATTTCCCTAAGGGAGTACTCACGACATCAGTTTCCCCTAGAACCTGCCTAAGAAAGTGTAACAAGTCTTGAAGCTGTAACTAAAGTCATATGAAGCTAAGGCCTGTGAATTCTCTGAGGCTGTGGAAAACATTCTAGACAAGATGCTATCCTGAAAAACAGCAAAGCAAGAGAGAATTGTTGTTATTTATTTATGGCCAGTTATGCCAAGTTTGTACGTTTTGGAGAAGCAGCTTTAGCTTTGCTTATCATATCACAGAAATTTGTTTAGTTATTCAGAAAGCAATTCAGTCATATCTCTGCCTTGCAAGCCAGTAAGAGGTAAGAATGCAGCCGTGGCCTCCAATGTAACCCTGGAGGCATGAATCGGATCCTAAAAGATTATGTCAGTGCACTGCCCTTTGAAAGTAAACAAAAAAGCAATACATCTTCAGGAAAAAAAAAGAAAAAATATAAATCAGAAAAACTACAAAAGTACACAACCAAAACCCTGGTGGCAGTCATTTGTTAAGAGTTCTTGTCCAGAAGATACCTTGCTTCATCGAAATGTCCTTATCTGCACATGCTAAATCCATGTGCCAATCATTCTGAATATGAAAGATCCTAATTTTGAATGACGCTCATCATCATACTATACTTCTGCATAGAATGCGCAGCATCTTCTGGAAGAGCAGCTTAACAAGCTCAGTGCAATTATAAATTTCTCTGCAGTGGAACTAAGGTTATTTTGCATTACATTAATTTATTTTTTAATGTGTTTTGCTCCTTTGCTTCCTCCGCAAACATAGATCACATTCTAGTTACTTTCTGCAAAGGCTTCATTATACTGTGCTTAATAACTCAGAGAATATGGCAATTTTAGTAGCAAATATTTTATTTCTTAAGCATAAATGAATAAATGCATTTCCTAATACGTACCTTCCTTAAAAAAATTTGAAATGCAAAGCACTGTTCTGCAATTGAATGTATTTTTCCCTCCTCTCTCCCATTGTGCCTTTGGTCTCTACACAACACAAAATAATAGTCAGAAACCACACAGGCACAGCTGGATTTCAAATAACCATGTTTACTAGCTAGGTACAAATATGCGCTCCTAGGTTCATATGTGTACTGCTGTTCTGGATACCTTCTGGTTGATACTTCAACAAAAGACAGCTCCCAAACTATATAAAAGGCCCCCAAACTATTTTAGCACTCAATTCCCATTCATTCAATATTTTAAAATGCCTCAATATTTCAAAGCACTGGAGTCAGAACTGCTCTTATCACTTGCACTACAAAACATATACAGAAAATTACTTCAACCCACCACAGTATCATAACAGTTCCCAGTGACACATTTTGCATTGGTCCAGGAAGATAATTCTGAAAGCCACTTTAAACTTATATAATTAATTTTATTTTGATATTACATGATATTCTTATTTTACAAAAGCGGAGGAAAGCTGATTGAGTAAAGGGGAGAAACATCATAGCATTATTTTTAGTGTCAATTCTATATGATATTTTTTTTATCTTCATGCTTCTTTGTCTACATGGAACAACATTCCTAATCTCTTGCAAAGTTTTTCCCAAACTTTTAATGCTTCTTCAAATATTTTTCACAGAAACAGGATATCACACATAATCGTTTTCTCTAAGAGCAACTTCTACTTCCAAATGTGCCTCTGTGAAGACACTGTTGTCCAAACATCTTTAACTCCAATGCCTTCAAAAATACAGTGGGAGAGACAGAGAATGGCAGATTTTAATCCTTTCTGAGGTTAATTCAATATGATCAGTACCATCTATTGTCTCTACATTGCCTCATGTAAGGTAGCTTACTGTTCTGCTTTCAGAAGATTTGACCTTCTATTATGTTTCATTGTGTTTTCCTAAAGCTGATTCAAGTTACTTCTGATCACACCTACTACAACTTTTATTTAACTAGTGAAAAGAGTATGCTTATGAATAAGACAACATTCACAGTTTTTACCTTTTTGGAAACTGCATGAAGTGCTCACAAAAGCTACTTTTACTGCAAAAGACAATGCATTTTTTACAAACTCCCTGGTATCTTATTATGCTGTTTCTCCAACCTTAGATTTTATTTCTACCAGCTGTTGCCCTAATGATTTTGCAGATGGCTATATGGGCACTTGAACAGGAAGGCCATACTAAAAACATGCAGCAAAGAAGCAGCCATGGTTTTGTACTGCTTCAGTTACCAGGATCTGCAGAGATGTCAAAGACATGTTATTCCCCATTTGGCAATATGCTTTCATTGCTAATTAATGCAAACAGCTTGTTGTCTACAGTAATACACAATTACTTCTCAGTGACCACATGTCTTACAACAATTTCAACAAGCAGTTCAGGAGCCAAAAGCATTCCATAAATAAGATGCTGACACTAAGCTTGTGTACTTTTATTTAAAGATGTAACATTATAGCCATCTGGAAAACTGTTTATTTAATAACATTCAGCAACATGGGACTTGCCACCTGTTAATTGGCAAGTTATCAGCAAAACAGGTAGCCAAAGGCATGAGTGCATCCAGCTTTCATGCCTAGGGAGAAAAAAAGGGACAGTGACTGACTTATAATGGCTTTTTTGGGCGACTCATTTTTCAAAAAGCAGTCCAATTTCTGTGGAAAATCACCATGGTAAAAATCCAAGCACTGGAAAGATATTTTACTGTCTTAGTGAGAAACAGGCCTCTTCTTTCCATTTTTCTTGAAGAAAGCAGAAGAGTCTGTGGTCAGAGTTTCCAAAACGAATGCATGATAAAAGCCTAAAGCTTGGACTTAGTGGAAGCTTCACAGACCAGTGATACCATTTATTGAGAATATGGGTTGCTCTTCCTCTCCAGCACACATCAATCTATAGTAGTATAAAGAGACAATCAAACAAGCTTGACAATTTAGAGCAACACCATGAGGTGGCATGTGAATGCTAATTAACTTCCCCTTGAGGCCAAACATTTTCTGAAATGGCCTTCTTGTAGTAAACACATTTGAAACCAATCCTTTCAAGTGCATGATTCATGTTCTGCTTCAATGTTCAAAGAACCAAAATCTTTATAAACAAATAGATGGCAGAAAAAGTAATAATAGTACAAAGGACAGAGCATGAGCTGGATTTTCCATGTGATAAATACATATTTGGGATCTAACATGTATTGCATCTGTACAGAAATTCTGTCTGCAGACAAACTAGAGGCAGATGCCTCTTGTGCTGGTAATAAGTAGTGCAGGAACAGACCTAGTGCAATTACTCAACTACCATGGCATCTAGCTGGCTTAGACCAGATGGTAGCATGATGGGATACTGCAAAGTAAGCTTGATCATCACTGATGTTTGGCATCACAGAAGCAGCACAGGTACAGAAGATTACTTGCATTTTCCTGGTAGAGTTGTATATAAAAATATAATATATATTTTAAATACATATTTTCCCCATAATACACTGAAACTTAAATGCTGGAATTTATCACACTCCTTCTTCTGAACACAGAATAGAGAAGTAGATAGTTATAAAAATAAATGAACAGTTTGGATATATTTACTTTGAATATTAACATCATACTAGAAGATGTTTAAAACTTCAGACTAGATAAAAACGCTGGAGGCTCTTCTCTTTTCCATAGATCATCTTACATTTGCATATTAGCAGTAACTCTGACTAACGGCCACCATGTCTTTCTAATCATTCGTTAAGTCTGAGATTCATATAGACCTTCTGCTTCCAGGATCACTGCCAATCAAGTGTGGCTCTACCTAGCACATTTAAACTGATTTAAAGGTAGTAGTATATCCATGAATGAACAGGTTCAAGATGGAATCAGGAAAAGCTGGTACAATGAGGTAACGTGTAGAAGTTTCAGTTGTTATCCTAAATGATTTTCTTAGTGTTGAAATTTCTGTTATTTTTAAAGACTTCCCAATACGGAGACGAAAAAAAAAAATCAAACACAGAAATAAAATTTAAAAAAAGATCATGTTACATTGTAGAAATACTAATGGTTGTTTTATGTGTCCTTTCTCATACATTTCTTCTAATATACTACTTCATACACAGCTTCTAATATTTCCCTTATTATTATTTCATACATACTATAAAACATCTTGAATTGTAATATTAAGTGCATACATGTATTTTTTAAAAGCAAAGACACACTCATGACTATATTCATAGTGTAAAGAAATAAGAAATCTCACAAAATTCATAAAAATAATATAAAGCTACTTCACACAAGTCTCCAACTTGGCAAGAATGCGTATCTTGGAAAGACTGAATACAACAAATTGAATTTAAGACATAAGCTGTTCACCAGTCCTTACTCTGACTAAACAATCAATTATTTTAGAGTTCTCTCTCCTTCACAAATGCATGTAAAAATAATAAAAAAAAAAAAACCACAGCAAAGAAAGAAAATAATCTTTAGATAAGTTTTCAGTGATATTACACAAAACAGGTTTTAATAGGAGAGCCCACACAGATTTTTCAAACCCACTTGATTTTGAAATATGCTACAAGTACCAGAAGACTGTCAAAAGGCTGCAACTCTGGAACTATCACCCTCTAAGAAACTTTCTTTATTAACATATTCTTTTTTAAATGCAGATTACATATTGAAATTTGAAATGTTTTACTGACCCATGCTGTGAATGAACTGGATACTAAATTATGATATGAGGAGATGCAGAGATCACATGGGAGAGATCACAATTTAATAACAACTACTCAGTGTTAATGCAACATCACATAGATGAAATAAGCATAAAGAGGAAGCGACATATGATTTAATTGTGACACATTCTCAATATCATGACAGGGTCAAGTAGTTCTGACCTCTATGCTCATTTTTGCACACTTTTCTACAAGCATAGGAACAAAAGTTTGAAGCCATAGATCATAAAGTATAACTCTTCCTCCCATGGATTTTTCACTTATTATTAAACAGTGGCTTTCCATTGATTGTAGAAATGCTTTTCCACTGCTTGTAACTGTTGACTGCTGTCTGTCAGCTAGCAGAGCTGAAATGATAACATGCAATTTACATAACCAACCTCCCAATACCAGTGAACAAGTCAAACACACAGTGCAAGAGAAATCCACTTCTTTGTGAAGCTGTATTTGCATAGAGTATGAGTTAGTTAATTATGGTTACTACAGTCCTTAAAAAAAACCCTAGAACTGAAGGGCTATTTGCTTAGAATTTCTGGGAAGGAAGAAGAGGCACATGCATCAAGAGGAAAATAAGGATCAAATTATGATTCCACAGCTTTAAAGAAACAGGCATTACAGAAAAGGAAACATGAACAAAGTATATGTGCTTTCAGAGTGGCATGTTCAAATATATCACTTGCACAAAATAGAACAAAACTTTCCCTGTGATTTCTAACCTTCCCTGTTTCATTGGTGAGCAAGGCAATTTAAGAGGCTGCTGACATACAGGAATTAAGTTCTGAATCACTTACCCAAATAATGCCATGTATAGTTTTGAAGATGCACCTGCCTCTAGTGGCATAAAACATCTGCAAGACATACAAACAGTAATTTGCACGGATTAGTCACATACAAATCTGTGTTGTATACACAGGTGTAGCTTTAAAACACCACTCAAATATCACAAGGGAAGACAACATTTCATCCTACAAAGGAGACAATCTGGGTAACCCTAGTCCTAACCTGATTCCTTACCTGCTTCTCTCTACAGCCATAAATGCTTTCTCTATTTCCTGTTAGCAGCCCCAGTGCAAGCACCATTTTTCACCTGTTACTGATGCCTTCATCAATATCTCCCTTCTACTCCAAGTACTATTTTTCCAGTTACCTTGTCAGTGGAGCTGAGTTGGTTTTTTTCTAGTCTACCCACCATGCTTTTGTTAAAAGCATTATTCCCTCCCTTGCTGTGTCTCATTTAAACATTCAAACTGACAGTCTATTAGGTGTTCTGGTGGCAGCTACTAAGAGATTGAGGCTTTTTTTTTTGTGTCAGCCCCCTTGACACACAAACTACATGTAACAGAGAGGTGACAGACACAAAGAATATCTTTTAAAAATTAGAGAGAGGAAAAGAAAGATTTGCACAGAGTAACTGAAAATGTTCTGAAAACATGGCTCCTCCAGAAACAGGGTTGGTGGCTCTCTCAGCGTAAGGTGGATCTTTGGATTTCCCACACAATCCACATATCAGGCATTTCAAGGAGTGACAGATCTAAAGGAGGTGTGAAGGAGTTTTAACTTTAATGGTCCTTCTCATCTCTGAAGACATTAACAATGTGAAATGTGTTCCTTGTCATTTTCCTGTGGTGCATATGATGCTCTTGCAGATGGCAGAAATCAGAAACATCACTGCAATTACCAAAAACTGGAGCAGAAAGAAAGTGTTTGGATGCCATGACAAGGTCAAACTGTATGTAAAGATCCTTACTGAGTAGTATGAAATTCATTATTAGTTTGATCATTTAGAACTTGGGCAGCTTATTCACATTATCTACTTCTGCAGGTAACAGACACAGTACACACAGAGACTTTGCTGAAGGAGCTTTTACTTCCTTATATTAACAGTGCATAATGATACAAACAACACTCAGAACAAGAACAGTGATGTCAAAAACTCCATAATACTTATTCTGGTTGATGGCAATAAGTTTTTGACTTTCCCACATTTATGCTCATTGCTATTACTACCTTTAAAGACCACCCTACTATGACTGTTTATCTTTGTCCATATATTATCACAAATTTGTACTTCAGACATTTCTATTACTAGGCCCTGATCACCTAAGTAAAGGAGAAACTCAGTTAATGTTATTAACTCAGATGTGTACTCAGACATCTACAGATGTTGGAAGTAATGGAGTAAATTCATAGTTTCAGTTATATAACAGATGTCACAAAACCCAACTTTTCCCCATACAGGAAGAAAGAGTACTGATTAAAATAAAATATTTTATTAAAAAAATAAATAAATTAAAAAGTCACCAGCTCAGCCTATTTCAGTCTCAGAATACTATTGGAAAATTTATGTGCTAATGATCCTATTTCAGAAATGTAAATGATAGTTTCTAACTTGCACTGGATGTTACTATTGCAGTATTTACTATTATGAACAAATTCTAACAAAATAAACCATGGAGATAAACCTCTCATAGTTGTTCAGTACGTAACAAGAAAGAAATCATGCATTTATTGTTGATCTTTACCTTCCCTGGCATTGCCTTCCCCCTGCCCCCTTCATTTATCCCCCTTCTCTCCTCTCGTCAGCAGGAATGGGAGATGACCAAGGGATAGGAGACCATTCTGCTTTCTACCCTTCCTCATTGTTTGTCTTTCATCTACTACATTCTTTCCTCATACACTGAATGGACATTTGCTTGTTAAAGTAATTTTCCTACTGATGAAAATTTGTATTAAGAGCTTCTGTCTATAAAATAACTAATTCCTTCTTTTTTTCTGGGGAACTGTAAGTTTCACTCCCACAAATAAGTGTCTTCTATTTAACTTGTTCACTGAATTTGATGCCATTCCAATACATTTTAATTATATATTTTTATTATTAAGTATATTATTTATGTTATTTATAAATATTTTATCTATTTTTATTATTTGTTTACATTATTGTTATGTGATTCTTAATAGCAATTCAGTTCCTTATTACTCTTATTTTTACAAGGGCATTTATCAGCTCCAAAATTAATCTCAATACTATTCTACAATGGATGTGCTTTTTCTACATCTTTTTAATAAGTATCAAAGTCTCACATCAACATAAAAAAAAAAAAAATGTAGATCATGCTGTCAGCTGAAATATTATCTGCAGTTAAGGATTTTCCAAATGCAATTCAGAACTAATCAAGAAACTAAAATCTATATCAATACATTCCAGCTCCTTAACTTACCTGATCCTTCAAACCATTATTTTTAATTAATGTTTCTATACACTTATATAAAAGTGATTGCCATCTACTATGTATGACCTTCTTACAGCCTATAGACCATATATAAATTTGCATTGTTTAATTATCCCATTTTTCTTGCCTCTTTATTAAAGTCTCTGCCATTTTGAGCACCACTTCTCCCAACCAAAGCATATCAAAAAACATGCTGAATTCATCGAATTTTTCCACAGATACATCAGAGGCCAAAGTGAAGTGGATCTCTCCCCTTAATTCTGCACTATTGGCAAATGAAGGGATATTGTGCTCGCAAGAAACACTTGATTTTTTGAACTATGTGAGCTACAGTTGTGTTATTTTAATAATTTTCACAGACACTCTAATTTCTCTCAGTCCAGACTTTTCCTTGAAATACTTCCCTTTAAGGCTTTTAATAAGCATTCATATAGTTTAATATCTCTACTTTTTGCTGAGCTAACAATTTTTTGTTATTCTCACAGACTGGGTGAAAATGATGAAAACTAATATACTACAAGATATAATCAATTATGTAATAGGCATTAAATAGTTATTCAAGGATTATTATTCAACCCCTTCTATGGCTCTACACTTTATTACAATTTAGTCTGTTTCAGAAAAGAAGAATCTGTGCTTTAAAGAAACACTGCAAAATTTGTTTTAAAATTTGTGGGCTTTATTTACCTCTTGTTAGATTCATTAATTTTAATATTTTAAGTAATCACTGAAAGCATCACACATTTTCTCATCCTTAAAGTTGTAAGCATATATGGAGGACTTCACATTTTTTTGACTGATTGACTGATCTGTTGAAAAAAAGGATTTTATCACTTGTTCTTGCATAAATCAAAAAACAGTAAGTTGCAGTATGCTACACATTTCATCAAAAAAGTCAACACTCTACATTCTTCAGCTAGGAAGTCACTGCATTAATGGCTTTAGTCATTACTGGAAATTCTGAAATCAACTGTCAAAAGACAATATAAAATGGGATAGTCTGATTTTAAAGACTTCCAATAAAACTGAATTATTCCAAAAAACTTTGAATTATTTTCCAGACAGTTGTGCTCCTAGAAGCAGGACTAAAGCTCTTCCCAAACCACAAGCCAAGACTTGTATTATGCAACACCTTAGTTATCTATAATGTGTATCATGCTGAGCCATTCATCTAAGAATATCCTTTGCCTCCTTCAGGGTGAGAGGTAATTTAACCTCAGTATTATCTCATTTCTCCCAAGACTGTCAGTCTTGTGAGAAATTACAAGATTAGCTTTACGATGAGAACAAATGTGCATTAGGCAGAGGAATTTAACCCCTCCTTCACCCTATGGCTAATATAAAACACAAAATGAAAAGGTTTTTTTTTCTTCTAACCTACTGCAGCTTGACCAGGTGAAGTATTTTATTCACTATTAAAAGGTAGAATATAAGTATTCTAACTTTAGCAGTGGAGGCTTAAATACCTTATTGACAATCTTTTATTCCCTTAATAAAGTATTTAATTGTAATGGCCAAAATCATTATAGAGCAATACACTCTGGGAGTCAACTTGTGTAATTCAATATCCTTTACTACTGGATGTGTTATTTCCATTCTTGTCTAATACTGTATCTCTCTAAATCCTCTTTTGAGACCATAATTATGCATCCATTTGGGAAGAACAAATCAGTTTCATTCACAAAAGCCTTAGGACAGATACATATCATTGTACAGTTAGAACTTCTCTAAAACAAACACATGCAACATGAGACAGTATTTTGACAGTGCTTAAAAGAGCTAACAATATGAGTTAAACATTAACAAGTTTGGGCCCTTGTACAGTTAATATAAAGTACTGAGTAAGCCAAATTTACCTTACAAATTTATTCAGCATCAGGCTGAATTACATATAAACTATCAGAGAACTCATTCATGAAGTAACAGTTTTGGATCTCTATGCACATAGGGGGAAAAAAAACCAAACAACTTACTTCAACTAAGATTAAGTGTTTTTCTAGTCCCAGAGACTTCAGGGGTGAACAAGTATGGATTCCTACTCATGTCTACTTCAGACTTTGGTACTTTTACCCTAAGAGTTGAGTAACCTTTAGCTCAAAAATGAAAGAATACTTCAATATGGCAAACAAGTGCTGAATTCAAATGAAGGAGATGATCAAAATGAATGAAATCAGAGATACAGATTTATTCTCTGCTTGTTCAAGCCAAATGCAATTCAGTCTTGTATGACTGAGAAATGCAATTCAGTCTTGTATGACTGAGAAATGCAATTCAGTCTTGTATGACTGAGATACAGTTGTGTATGAAACATGAGATTAGTTCAAGGAGTAATTATATCCCAGCTAATCAAAAAATAACAAACACAACATACCAAATTTAAATCATGATTCTAACTAGGTCAGGAGAGAACAGGTGAGCCAATCAAATGCCACAGAAATTATCACATGAAACAATGTTAGGAAAATGATAAGGAGTTTACAAGTCAAAAGGTATCTTATCTGCCTATATGTAAAAAAAAAAAAAATCAAAAGCTTGACCTATGATTTTCTGATTCACAAAATTATTCAACACATATAATTTGATCTTATGCTAGTTAAATATGAAATGAACTTTTATTACATTTTCCACAAATTGTAATTATTTTCATTTCAGAAAGACTGGAGTTACTCAAATTTTTCATTTTCTCTTGTTAATCATTTCCATCCCATCAGCAAAGAACATTCCTGGACTATTTGGCCTTGCAGAAAAACCTCAAGAAAATGCAGAATTCCAACAGAAAGCAATCTGCATAAAGACAGATGTTCAGTACCTCCAATACATTTTTTTTAAATTGTTTTACTTTGGTCAATTGATGATTTTTAATAAAAGCATATTTTGTCCCAAAATTTCAAATCATAAAGAGAGTGAGCATTTGCCATACTCTATATATAAAATGTTATGTGTTTTAAAACTGCATTATAATAAACCTTCACAATTTGTCTGATTACCATGGAATTTAACATTTCACCTCGATAATATATGATTTTCCATGAAACTTTCCATAAAAAAAATGCTAGTGCTCACAAAGTAGCATTCAGATTCACCTCTTGGTCTTCTCCTTATGATTTCTTTCTTGTCTTCCTAGCTTTCCGATGTTTCTCTTAAAACATAGTAAGAGAAAGCAGAAAGCTACTCAGTACCCACAAATACTCTATAAATTACTAATTCAGAATCCTAAACACAGATTTGTATTGTCAACATATCTTCCTAAAGCTAAGGCATGGTAGGAATATACTGTACTAGACATCATAATCATCTTGATGAGTAGAGTACTTTCACTATTAAGACATGTCCTAAGTTCCTTTATACTCTTCTTAGTGTGCCAGGTGACCTGTCGAGTACCATGCTTAGACAGTGGCAGAAACCAGCAACAAAATAAATAAATAAATAAATAAATCCATTCCTTTCATTTCTAAACTCCAGCAGGTAATCTTAGTTTCCTGTACAAAAACTTTAGTGTCAATAATTATTTTATTGTCACTGATAATTACTGCCACTGAAAATTATGGTCAGATAGCCAGAAAACTATGTACAGAGAGCCAGGAATTCACCATGTAAACCTCTAGGCAGAATATACTTCAAGGCATAGGAACGATGGATTCCCTCTAATTTGGCAGCACTGTCACTAATGTCACATTATGACAAACACTACCTCAGTTTGGTAATAATGGTCAAATGAGGCAAGTACACTTTCAAAACAAGACATGTCAGCTTTAGAGAGGTAGCACAGAACAAAGGGAATCTGCACAGTAGTCACAAGGAAACGTTTTAAAGTACAGTGACTGTTCTACATTAATAACATATCTTTCTACACTACACCAGTCCTCTTCTATTTAGTTTTGCACATCTCAAACATTACTTGCTTGCCACGTTAGCCTAGTGGTTGGCAACCTTCTTATGCACACTAAACCCATCACTGAAAACTCCCTGTTTACATCCATCCTCCTACCCATATAGATCTGCTTCTTTGTGGCTTTCCTTCTTCCTGCAGTGCTGAAAGATGGAAAATATTTATTTCCTCTTTCTTTTTACGGTTCAATTGCTGAAGCACACTTTAATGGTTCTTACCTAACTTCTTTACCTCTGATCATCTCAATAACCATTGTGAATCCCACATTGTTCCTCTGCTGTGCCTGAATTCCATGGCTCAGTTTTCACTTACCACTATCACCATGTTTCATGCCTGCTGACATATTCCAATGATACAATATTGGAATTGATATTCAAGGTTAACTGGGGTTACAGATAAGCCATTAAACATCCGTCCAGAAGAACATTAGAACCAATACATGGAATTAAAGCATTTCTTCAGTTTGATTAGTCAGTACAGAATTTATTACCATTTTAAGATCCTACACTTATAGCTTCCTGTGGGGGTTTGGTGGTGAAAAGCTGACCTGATAACTTAATTGTTTCATATTTTTGATGGAACAGAAATTTGCCATGCTCTATTTCTTCAATTTTCAAACAAATAAAAACGAATTAAAAATCCTGAATAATACAAAAAATAACATCAACATTTACTAATACTTCTTATTTTCAGCTACAGGCCAAGCCTTCTGCACAAGGGGATGGACAGACCCAGACCCATCCACCCCACAGAGCAAGGAAGGCCAGTGT
>JAAGNO010031012.1:78289-105165 GCA_033439905.1 Ceryle rudis
TAATTGACAATGAAAATATTGATTCCATACATTCAGCTCATCTTTGAATGTAAGATGTAAGATATCCCCTTTTGCACATGTCACAGTTCATGGACAGGGCAGCCCCCTTAAACCTATAACAGACTCCCTCTGTTAACCCCTCTCCCTCCCCAAAGGGGAAGAGAAAGGGAATAAGGGAGAGAGAATTATCAATTAGAGAAGGAAACCAGAACAGCTTTAATAAAAACTAAAATAATAATAATAAAGACAGAATATATACAAACCTGGTATTGAATGCAATGACCCGATAGCAATTACATCACTGTCACCACTGGTGCTGTGGAGCAGTCTCAGGAAGTATCCCAGACTGAACCCAGAGGCTCACAGGAACTGTGTTCAGGAGCTGGATTCTGGTACTGGAATCAGGAACACACAGATCAGGATCAAAGGCAGAACAGACAGAGTCCCCCCTCAGATGTTCCAAGGAAGAAACTGGAAGAGGGCCCAAGCCAAGCTGGCCAAGAGAGACAAGGCCTTCATGATCCCTCATCTTTATACCCAATATGCCATATATGGGATGTAATACCTCGCTGGTCAGTTTATCACCTCTCCTGTCTGTCCTCCCTGCAGGTGTGGCCTTTTACTTTCTGCACCCCTCAGTGTGCTACACAAGATTCAGGAGTGGCCTTGGTCTGCACACCAATCCTTGGTATTGACTCTAAACATGGGGTGTTATCACTGCTAGAAGCAGACACTATCTGAAAAAAGATCCTGCTAACCTCAGAAAGTGCAGTTAGTTGGAAGAACTGAGCTGAAAAGTAAAATCACTGATCAGAATTAGTTCTGTTCTCACTCAAACCAGGACAGCATGAACTATGCATTGGTACTGGACACAAGCCACTTGGGGATCAAATGACCAGAACTGACACAACCATGAAATGATGGTGGTCTCGTTCTCATTCTCTCTGGAATCTGTATGTAGACAGAACCAAGAAGAAAGCATAGCAATGACCTGTCTCTCTTCTCAAAACAGTTTTGGCTGGACATGACTTGACCCTTTTTTTTTTTTTAATCCTTTCCTTAAGTTTATCTAAAATATTACCCAGTGGTGAGACTAACAATAGGAATGCACCAAATTCACACTTAGAAGACCTGAAAAAACATATGACTTTGCAAAAAGCTGAGTTATGACTGACCATTCATATCTGCTTTTGTCATGACAGAACTCACTGAAGTGATCTTAAAGAACACTTAAAAAGAATAAAAACTCCTTTGTAAAGCCCTAATCAATTTTTACTTAAGTCCACACAGCATACCAGCTATAATTTAGTTATGCTTTCCTATGTGTTTTTGCAGATGAAATAAACAGATTATTTACATGTCTATAGAGACTGTGTGCTTCCGTTTCCTCTGTCCGAAAGCAAAATAGTCATTCCCTTCTCCCTTTTGTGCCAATAGAGAATTGTATGTGATACCTTTCATTTTACATACATCTGCGTGAAGAAAATTGACTAAATTTTGAGGAAATGCAATCTTTCTGCGTTAGTGGGAAGTGAAATAATGTATCCATATATCTCTCACTCTTCTCACAAATGTTGAGTGCACAGTAGAGGTTAATAATAAAACAGTTAAACACACAAAGAACCATTAAGCTAATACTTGGTGTTGCAGCTATTCTTTCTCTGTGACTGTTATATTTCCACTAGAATAGTTTCTTTATGCCTTTTTGTACAAATAACATGGAGTAATAATCTTTTTATAGAAATAGATTTGTTATTAAGAGTTTTTTTCCCTTAGGCTGTTAAGGAACAAAAAGCAGCACCACCTAAAGGTACTGTACGTTTTCTATGATGGCCAGACTCTTACTACCAAGTCAGACATTTGTCTGGTGCTAAAGCTACACTGTAATTTGCTGTCACAATCTCAAAAAGTAAGAATTATAGAAAAGTAAACATGAGAAACATTGAATTCCCAGGCCTGCAATGATACTTTCTAAACTCACAAGCAACAGCATAATAAAATCACAGGGAGTGAAAACAGAGTCAGTAGAGTTCAAGATTAAAAAAAAAAGAGCAAAATTTGCACAGGAAGATTAGACATCACTCAAGAATGAGATGAGCTCTTCAGTATTTAGAGCCTTTACCTCAAGATATAACTCAGTCCTGTCTAATAGGTATGCTCTAGTTAACCCACTGAGTGGGGGTTTTTTTCTAGTTAAACCCATGGGTGAAGTGGATGGGCTGTGGAGATTGTTGGCCTAAATGTAAAGGTTCCTTGGGGGTTAAGAAGTTTGGGATTCATGATATTGTCTTGGATAAAAATGACAACACATAATGGTATTTAGTTCAACAATGCAACTTGTCTGTAAAATGAACCTGAAGTTCTCATCTCCTCTATTTTATGGTAAGAAACCAAACATAACCAGCTCACATGAATAAATGATGCATCAATTCTTTCCAGTGCTGTGATGTGTCCAAAAGTTTAATATATAATAATTTTATAGCTATTGAAAATACATCACCTTCTCTGCCACTTTAAGAATTCTCCACACATGATGAATAAATCTGTAGATCAGTGAAATCAACAGAATTATTACTGCTTATCATATTATGTCTACAAATATATGTCTGACCTGGTCCTGACAAAAAACAATACAAAACTTTAAAATATAATCTGGGGCACATTTAGCCTATCCAAAACAACCTCTTCATTATTTAAATTAAAAATAAAACTCAGTTGTCTATAATCTGATTTTAAAAGCAGATACAAGCACTCTTTAGCATAAGACTGTTAACCCAATTCCTACACTTGGAACTGTAGTGATTAGTTTGCATTATGTCAGTGTCTGTTTCATTGGAAGCATTTGATATCCATTGATATTGTATCATAAGCAGCAAGACATCACACCCACTGAGGTCCTATGTAAAGCCAGCAGAAATTTCCTCTTTTTTTGAGATGGAAGTGCTTCCTCTACCATACACACCAACACCACAGTGAATCCCAGTCAGTCATTAGTACGTGAAGGTATGTCTGTGTAAACAAGAAAGCTCAGCTTTTATTTCTAAAACTTTATCCACAGCATCAATTAACATACTCAGCCCAAAAAAACAACCAATAAAGAACAATAACAACAAACAAACAAACAAAAAAAAAAAAAACACACAAAAGAATTGGTCCAGCAGTTTAAAACCAGACTGTGCAGCTTTCCTTTCAGACTGTATGAACATTATGAGGTCAACAAAAGTATTTTTGCCAGTTCCCTGGCCTTACAATAGCCGACCTGGTATTGCTATATCAATAGCAATAGTCTTTTTTCTTTAACATGCAATAGTTGGCAATAAAAACACAGTAATTTACAGAAGTCGTATCTAATCCAAAAATACCAGTAATATTGAAAGCAAAGTGTGGCTCTATCTTTACTTCTCATTATTATGCCTAAAACCCATAGTACAAATACTGAGATCTTGGGGACAACATACTGCACACATATAATGCAAGTTAAGAATGGAGAGAGAACTCCAGTGCTACATAGTTTTGCTTCAATCAGTATAAATTAGAAACTTAATATATAATCTTAGAAAAGATTATATGTTTAGTAATAAACCTCAGCTTTCATTAAGGGAATTATTGTATTTTCTATCTCTGCATCTATTGCTTGATTTGGCAAGGGAAATAAAATTAGCTCTGCAGGAGGAATGCTTCCCTTTAGTTGCACAGGTAATTAAGTATGAAAGAAAAAAATATAGTAATTTAAGTTATTTTAAACAAATTTTCCTGGTTTGCTACCATTAGGTCTCACCAGAAAGTGACATTCTGGCATATCAGAATGAAAAAGTAGACATCAAGAAACACAGATAGGGATGAGAATTCTTCATTGTTAGTTTACAGCTTGAAAATGAGAGTGTGATCCTATAGAATTTTATGTGGCATCTCACCTTCCTAGAACTCTTTGATACTGTACAGGTTGGAGGCTGTTGGAAGATATGAAATTCTATGAATGTCATAAGAAATCTTTTCTTATGAGAATCTTCACTAAATGGCAGCACTCATAGTACAAATGCCACTTTGCAGGCATGAGGATTGCCAGAAAAGACTTAACGTGAGCATCTCTAAACCTCAAATATGTTATCAAAACCAGAGAAAGCACATTAAAGGGAAGCTGCAGAGTAGACTAGATTTCATGGAGAAGTTCCTGACCGAAAGAGGAGGAAAGACTTTTTAAGTGGGTTTTTTTTTGTTTCCCCTAAAGAAAAGAAGAATGAAAATAAACAGCTGAAACACATCTGTAGACAAGTCAGACACACTAAAGTTACACAGTTTTTTTAAACATAAACAAAACCACAGGAGCTACAGGGAAATAGATCTAAACTCTCCAAGTGGCCAGTGAAGCTTTCATATGACTTAAATTACTATTTGCACTGTGCAAAACCTCCATCACTGCTGTGACAATCACTATTCTTTTTAAACACAGCAGCATGGATGGAGTTTCTGAAAAAATCTTTTAAAGAGCAAAGGAAAACATCGAATTGGGAAACCCTTATTTGAAGAACATTCTCTTAGGAGTAGTATCTTATCTTTCCATAGTCATAGAAATACTGAGTAACGGCAGAAGACATTAAACAAGTTCCTGTTAACTCCTGAATGCAGTGTGGATCAGGTTCACTCCAGATAGCATGGGGGTATGCAAAAAGTACCTACAAGAGGGAATTCAACACAGTGAAGAACAATACTGCCTTCTGTGCTCCCTCAGGGCTTCAGCTTTCATTTGATGCCAGAGGCTCCATCACAGTCTTGCTGGCAGAGTATGTCTTGTGAAGGCAATAAGTCAATATATTTTCCAGCTTCCCAAACTAAACTCTGTCTCCAACCCCCAGATGGGTGTATCTCCACATTCTCCCAGCTGCTGCTGGCTGCTCTGTCCACCATCAGTTGAGACTACACCGTCCAGCACCTCTCCTACTTGCTTCATAGCCTACACTTCCCTACAATGCTTAAATCTACAGCAGAGCAGAGATTAACAGATTACACAAGAGACTCATCCAGTGCTTCTCCAGAGATTGCAGCTCATAATTCAACAGTCCTTCATTTAAGCCAAGAGCAACACACAAATCAGAATCATAGCCTGTCTCATGTGTTCTATATAATAAATAGACCAGGCACAAGGCTGGTAGCCATCAGCTCATATATCTGAGTAACAACTCTGATCCTTGGAATTTATAGACGTTTTGGCTGAGTTTGCCCCATGCAAGTTAGAAAGCTATTGGACTGTGTTGGATTATGTTAGACATATAAATCCCAATTTAGTTCTCTTCTGTGTCTTATCTACAGAGAGCCAGGCAACAGGCCAGAGTTTCATTAGCACCAGTGAATATTAGAAGTTTTCAAGTAACTTTTAGCAAATATCCCACTATAACAGTCGTTGCCTTACGGTCTCTTCCTCTGTTTCCCTGGGTATAAAATGAGGTTGTGTATGGTTTGAGCTTGTGTTTTTTGTTTGTTTTTGGGGGGCTTGGGTTTGTTGGGTTATTCTTTTTATTTTTCAAAAGGGAGAGTCTTTTCTTCAGGTAAATGTTAGTGTTACTTGTCAGATTTAACTACAGCATTAGATATTTGACATTGGATTCTCAGATTAAGTCATTACATTTACACATGTGTTTTCCATCTGTGGTCACTAAATTAAGTAGACTGATTTGAGTAGTGGCTAATTTGTGGAACCAGCTCACATACCCAGGGAATATTGTGTAGGCATGCAAACCAAATAGCACTATTTCATATTTTTATTGTGCTCAGTTTAGTAAACCTTGAACATCATGAAGCCTGCCCCTTTAAACCATAACTCCATTTTTCATATTAAAGTTAACACTTCAAAAACTGTTTTCATTCAGTGTGAACATTTCATAATTACATTTTTCTAAAACGTTGTAATAAACTTTATTTAAGCAAGTGCTTCTCATTTTATTGCCAGCCCCAAACATTGTTCATTTGCAAGCACAAAGTGTCCTCTTGACACGATAATGAAAGTGCATTCATACATGTCAGCTGGAGCAATTATGTACTTCAGATTTATACGCAACAAGTATTATTCAGTCTTTTCTGCTGACATTTTCAAACATGACATGCATATTAAAATTAACACCTAAAGCGTGAATATAGTTCACTTTAACTGCAGATATCCCAAATCTTTCTGAAATTTGGACAACAATACACAAAATCTTTTTATAAACAAGTCATCTAATGCCATAACATATTCAGACAGATTTGCTCTTGTCCAGTTTCATCTCCAGTACCTACTACAGGAAGAAACAAAGGCAAAACAAAACAGAAAAGATGCCTGGGCCAGTATTAAGATATACAAGCTTGTCTAGTGGTCTCACAGCATGGAACATAGGTTCCTTTCACTTAAACAATCTGTTTATTGACTTATCCTAGTCTACAGCAACACTTATTGCTGGGCTAGCAGGACCACCCATACAGGCTTGGAAGGGAACTATTACATATCTGTGGAAAGGCATGTTGCATCCTACTGCTTGGAGCAAAGTGTTTGCTGGAATAATGCTGGTTTACTGAAAGAAAAAAAAAAAAAAAAAATTACTTCCAAACTGGATTCCCTACAGCCCTCAGCTGCCTCAAGCATATTATTCCTCAGAAGAGTCAAAGAAGAAAATTTAGATGATTTGTTTCCTTTTATTTTAATTAGCTTTTAATTTTTGTCTTTTTTCTCTAATGTCTCCAACTCTCAAAAAAGATGTCAAAATTAATGGAAAACTAATACTTCCTCAAGGAGAAAGAAAATCCACAAAACCACATCTTACTTACTAGGAAGTAAAACTCAAGAAGTACAACCTCAGCCAGGCTGCTTTAGAACTCACAGTTGCATCATCAGTTGCCCCAGGGCCCTACTTCCCCACACATCATATGACTAATGGTACCTTCAATTTCCTGTTTTACAGAGCTGTTATGAGGATCACCCACCATCTACAAAGCACTCTGGCAATTTTCCTGTGTATCTCACTTCAGGTTCAGACTTCTGTTCAGTGCATAAGGAATGAAAGATTAGGGTGTGCTTGCTACCAAAATGCATCTTGCATGACTGAATCTAACAGCAGACAGTACAACTTAGAATCCCCTCTCCGTGCTTCCTCTTGCCAATCCTCTAGACGAAAATCAAACAATGTAACCTAATAAATCTCAGCATCTTTTTAAAAATATCCAGCACATTGTTTCATCGTGACACCACACCACCGTGAAACAAGAACTGGTTTTCCTTCATTTCAAAGATCAAAGACACAGGGGTTCCCTTTGCAACAGATCATGAGAACTAACAAACTCAACCATTAACCATTACAGACCTGCAATAGTATGTGGGTCTTCAAAAATCTTACTAAGAGCCAGCTCTTTTGATACAGGGTCAGTAAAATATCTCACTGATATAGCAAAACAATTTACACAGACTGTATTATCACAAGAATAACTGAGTGATAATAATGAAAGAAGTCTCAGGTAAGAAAGATAATAAGCCAGATCCTAAAGTTATTACTCTGGTAAATACTTATATAACAATAAAAGCATAATGTACACACAAGCAGCAAGCTCAAGCATAAACTACAGCTCTGCTCTGCCACTCAGACCTGCTCTTGAAATTTCAGCCACTGAAGCAATCCCACACGCATGCAGCAGATTTAACACATCTAAAACCCCACTAAGTTGGTACATTTAGGACGTATCACATGATGAAATTCCCATTCCCTCTCAAGAAAGAAGACAGCTGGAAAAAGGCTGCTGTTCCTCAATCAATTCATGCAGTGCAGCCTTGCTGCCCTCTTGCTCCTGAGGTAACTTGAGAGCAGATGGAAAGCAAATATCAGTGTCCAAGTTAAAGGTATGCAGTGGAACACAGCAAAGCACCTCATTTCCAGCTTGACTATCAATTCCTTCTCAGTGATTACTTTTAGGGTTCATCCTTAGGTTAGTGTGCTGCAAAGTGTCTCTGAGATAGACTGAAGGAGTTCTAAATCTTGCCTTTGCAGAAAATTTTTATTTTTATTTCTTTTAGACAGCAGGCTTCAGTCCTAACATAACACTTTCTGCTTCAGTTCCAGCCACTCCTTTTTATTGCCAAGTTATGACCCTTAGTTATATTAATTTTATCTATTTCTCTATTTTAACCTATGTTTCCATTTAGGATTGCAGGTGGAAAATAAATTTAAAAAAATAGCACTTAATGTTTCCTCTATGGGAACTCCAGAGGCACAAGTATTTGTTCATCAGAAACAAGTCAATAAGCCAAACATTTAAGGACAGAAATAATCTACAAAGCTCCTGACTTCTTACAAGCTCATTTACAACAAGATTTGGCTTTGGAAGAATTTAGAGACTCTTTTTACTGTTGTCTGCAATTATTAACTTCATCAAAATCATTGTGAGAAGCAAGAGTGAGAAGTTACACTACATACACACAACTACCCAGCGTAAAATAATTATGTACCTGTCAGGCAATTGACTTTATCTTTCTGATTCTATAACACCCTAATTTTTTTTGAGCATAACTGGGAGGAAGAAAGATATTGAGAGTGCAGATCAGAGGGATATGAAAAAAAAAGTCTCCAATATGCTATATAGATCTTATACATCTGTGGGTCAGACATTATCTATGAAATTAAACCAATCCAATAGAACCAGTTTGATAGATATCACACAAGACTCAACAGAGACATGTAATTTATTTCCAGTGTCTCCAACTTAAAGCAAGGAGCTCTACTTATCTTGAGGAAAATGAAGAACAGTTGCATGACATGTCTAGAATCATCAGCATTTATTGCCAAACTACTACCTCAGGATTTGGTTGGGGGAAGTATATGACTCAAGGGAATTAAAAAAAAACAAACCAAAACCAACAACAACAACAACAAAAACACACTACAACAGCTTCAGCATATATATAAAAAAAATCTTTATTTGTATTTAATTTGAAAACTAATTAAAAAAAAAAACCAATTAGTAAGACTAACAAATAGAAAGTTATATGGAACTAAGATACTTTGCCAGAAATTGGCCAGGTCTAAAATACGTAACTACATTCACTCAAAGTCACTGAAATAATACTGCAGCATGCAACTAGAATGAAATATTAATGGTCTCTCCAGGGCCATTGGGTACCTACTGTTTACATTGAGTAGGAAATGCAAAGGTCTTTGTCCATCTGAAAAGTATATGGCTCATATCTATTGGCAGTGCTTTCTTTTATCTTCATATACTACATGCTGGTGAATAGCGATGTGCACTTCTCACAATGGACATGTGAGGAACTAACAGCTCCCTGAGTATATATTTACATTTGCTGCAGATGTTCTGTAAGATTGCTATGGCACTAATCATATCTCACTATCACTCTAAAAATTCTCAACTGTCATCCAGAATATTTTTTTTTCCCAGTTGCTAGATGCACACTCTGATCTGACTTACTCACTGCATCATCAGTATACTCCATGCATAAAAGCTTTTAATGGAATTTAACAAAAGAAGACAAGAAGCAAGTCCCAGAAGAAACAAAGGCTCAGTTTTCATGTATTGTTTTAATTTCCACTTCTGAATAAATATTTGTACCACCACAGACTGGTGCATCTAAGCACCAAACTCTCCTGTAGATCAGTAGGTTAGCTCTATATACACAGAGCCACAATGTAAGATCCCTTGGGTTGTCTTTGAAATGACCTTGACCTGATATGGAAATGACATGCACAGAAAAGTAAAAGAATTTTATCTCTGAGAGCTCAGTGCTTGAGCACTGCTTAAAAAGCCCAAACAAACAACATAAAACAGCCCGAGAGCAGTGCCAAAATATACTGAGATACATAAAATAGGTTTGTGACTGGAAGCATTTTTCACCATTTGCCCTTAATTTTGTGATTTTTACTATGCTAGACACTACTGACATTGATGTCTTTTCAATTAAGGTTGTCTTTCAAACATATTTCTTCCCTGAACAACTTACCTGTAGAGGTACAGTCAGGCTAGTGGGAAATCTTAAGTTGGTGCAAATATTTTCTTATTTCATTTAAAAAACAAAACAACAACAACAACAACAACAAAAGTATAGCTTCAGTGAGAACTGCAAATCTATGACATGGCAGAGCTACCTCGCACATGCGGCACAGGTAAACCACAGCTCACCTCACCACAACAATAATAGCTTTGTTGTGTGTACTCTCACCAAAGTGGATGGCAGGTCTGTAGGGTGTGCTCAGAGCAGACCAACTACTGTCCATGAACAGTAGAAAGCATTCAAGCAGAAACTAGAGAACTCCAAGATTTTCAGACTTCCCCTAACATACAACCACAGAAAAACAGCAAGGAACTGATACTTAATAACTTCACTAATACAATTTAATTGTATTAATTGTATTAATTATGTGAAAAGTTACAAAGCTCTTCAGTCCCACACTCAGAAGTGACCAAACAGCTACATCGTCTCTTAACACTCTTATCATCCCTATTTCATTGCAGTATAATTTTTGTACATTCCATCAAATGGCATGTAAAGCAGATAAAAGCAGACAGACCTTTTCAGTAATCCTCTAAGCTACAGGTGTTTTTAAGATTCTTTTTTCCTGAAGAAACCCTTAGCTTTTCTTTCCCCCACCTCCTATTCAAAATCCTTTGTGCTCTGCTCAGTAAAAGGCAAAGGATCACTGATCAGAGCAAAACTGCTGTAGTTGTATGGAAAACACTGATAGTAAAATATGGTTCACTTGAAGTATATTGCAACAGAACAGCAGGAAATGAGAAATGTTCCACTTGTCTGTTTCTTGAATCAGTTGGCTCTTCACAAAGCTTTCTTCATGACTTTGTTATGTTGCTTTTGACTTTGTATTCCCCACTGGAGACACCTGTCTGGGTTCATTTCAGTAATGTCAAAATAACTGGATCAAAACCAAGCACAAAATATTACAAGAGCTGTCTTGATGAATTTATTAGTAGAACAATTGCTAAGTGTTCTTAAATTTCCCAATAGACCCCTCAAGTTCAAAAAACAAGTAGAAGGCATATAGAAAACCACACACAATGATATTAATAGTTTTCACCTTTCCCAAGTGCTGATCCTTATCATATATAAATATACACAGAAGGGACCAGAGCAGATACTTACTGCTTTACATTGTTTCCAAGTCAAATATTCTACCATAAAGCTTAGTTTCAACCACTGTAAATAAGAAGTGATTCCAGTAAAAGCAATGGTGCCATGCTCACATGAAACTAAGAAAGGAGAAATAGGGCTCTTGTTCCTGAGAAAGTGAAAGTGGAATATGCCTATATGGTACTAAAATTGTATCCTTTCATATAGTTTGGTTTTACCAAAGCTAATGAGAGAAAAGATTTGCTGGCAAAAATCAATGTAGAACACCATTTAAACAATATTCGAAAATACACTGATAATTTTTTGGTCTTACAAATGACATGAAACCCATTGCCAGTTTCAACAGCTACAAAGAAACAGAATAATATCTAAGGATTTCTGTGCGCTTGATAATATTTACTTTAATGCCTATAAATCCCTGGAAAATTCAAGATGGAAAAGGAGATCCCAATTCTCAATTCATTAATCCCAATTCTTACTTGTTAAAAGTAGCAAAGTATAAGAAAAGGTACCCCTCTGTAACTGTGTCACATCAGAAGCCTTGTAGAAATTTCTCTGATGTGCTCCTGTACCGAGACAATATATGTTTACTGTTACACCAAATGAATTAGTTACACATGGTCAAAAGATACTGTGTCAGTGATCTAAATGTAGAATACTGGCCTGTAGCAGATTTTAGTTAAAACCAATGTGCTACACAACTCTGCCTTTGTAAGAAAATTATGGATGAATAGGCCAGCACATACATAACTCACATTCTATTAAAATATTTTGTTAGCTGCCTAGTACAGTATTTGTAAGACAGAATGCAAAATGGTGCTTAGAGGATTCAGAAAGGTATTGTGTTTTGAAAGAAATATACTCGCAATATTTGAAATTAATACTCACATTTTATTTCATCAAAGTTTGAAGGAGAGAGAAATTTTAGTTATTTTTCTGCATAATGGTGTATTAATTCAGGACTTACACATAGCTGTATTCATGTTACCTACTATATTACCATTTTCTATGTGGGTTGAAACAGAACAGTATTTTGAGAGGGTTTATACAGGAATGCAACAATACAGCCTGGCTTCTTGGCTTTAGCAGCCTAAAAACATCCCAAGGCAAGCCATACAGCCAAAGGGCAGAGTGATAATTTATGCCTACTCATATTTTCACATCTTTTTTCTGCGTTCTCTACAGCATGTAATTCTTCATAGCACATGTTAAAAGAAGGAACAGAAGTAATAAAAATAAATAAAGGAAAAATGGGATAAAATGCTGGTCATATTTATGGAAATAGATCATATGGATGACAGAAAGCCCGAAAAGATTCTGTGTTAGATTCTGTAATTATAGGACAAAGACATTGGAAATTCAGCCACTGTGCTACCACAAAAGATTGAAATTAAATGTGGGTAAAACTAGAGCTGAAATCTAGTCTGCCTGCTATCTTAGCTACCCGTATTTAAGAAAGGAAAACCTACTCAAGCACTGGAACAGAGAAGGGGCTCCAGGTGTTATATTACCTGCCTTAAGAGAGGAAACTTAAAAAAAAAAAAAAAAAAAAAGCCAAACACCAAAACACCAAGCTTCCCTTCTTTGTTCACTTTACGTTTCTTTACATATACAAGTACAAAAAAAGACATGGTTGTAATCTGAAAAAGGAAGTTTAAATTGAACACAAGAACTGTTGCTCTGCATAATTAATTCATCATAAGCATGACTCCTAAAAGGTAGGATTAAGATTCTTAATTATGGTCCTTTTATCACTCAGAATTTAAAGTTTTGTTTCTTTAATTTTAACTTGATTGTAAATGTATCATCTGGAAACTGCAATCTCTGCTTTGGGGCTTCTTGAATACTGACACTTCATTTCTCATAGAAAACCAGCACTCATGGCACATCTTGACTTTATGGCTTCTCTTTAATTATAAAATGGTATTTAGCATTGCCTTTTGCAAAACATGATCTATTGTACATCTCCCTCATAATTATAACAAACTTTGTAGCCCCTCGGCTGACAAGCAGCATTACAGGCCTGTCAGGTTTCTGGTGATAATGTCTTATTCCACAATGCCATATGAAAAGCTGTTCTTTGAGGATCAGAAATATACAATGTGCACTGCTTCAATGTGTAAAGATAAGATTAAACTACAAGGAAGGCAATTAAATGCTTAGATCATATTAATAAAAGCATTTCCTGTGTTTACCCCAATGTTATCATTGCCTACAACATTGAGTGGTGTATTTATTTTGCTGACTAAAACATGAGCTGAAAACTCAAAAAGGGATTAAAGGACTGTTTTTCAAGGAATACAGTCCAAACAGCTTCTGTTCAGTGCTTTTTTTACCCTGGTGTAATTTAAAATTCTGCACTTTAAGGGACAGATCTCTGTATAGAAGAAATATCAATTTGCCTACAAACAAATCAACATGGATTAAACTCCTTTGAACTTTGTGGTTTCTGATAAAAACTGCAATGCACTTTAAAGCACTATTTTTTTTATTATTATTTCTCTTCATAAAATCATATTAACTTATCAATACAAATCATATTCATTTACTTTTGTTTGACCATCACATCATATAATTAACTGACACTATTTGATGGAAATCAAACAAGCTTAATAACATTTAGTACTAAGCAAAGTAAATTTATATAATATCATTGTTCAGAGGCCACAACCAGAAACAGCAATAAAAAGCACCTGGCACTGCTCAAATGTAGAGACAGTTACGGTTTTTGTTTGTTTGTTTATAAAGAATTCAAGGAATCTTTTAGATCATTAATACCTGTGATATTAGTCATGTAGCTTCCAATGCAATAGACGTGAGAAATTAGCTAGAAACCTCTTTTTTAACTTAGTTAAAAGTTTGAAAGTCAAGTTACCTAGGAATATTTCAGAAAAGAAATGAGAAACTGGAAAAAGACAATTCAATATATTGGGGATCAAACAATCAGAAAGAGTGGCAGAACCCAAAAGGCTTGCATACCATTGCACAGAGCTACTCAACTGTAACTTCATCATATGCAAAGACGGTGTGGCAAACTGAAACAATATCTACAAACATCACTTGATACAACAGAGAAGAGCTTCTTCACTCACAATAGCAAGACAGACCTATGCTGAGTCTGCTATGATCTTTTCAGTATAGTGCCTTCATATCTGAGCATCAGTCATAGCACTGAAAAAAGATGAAAAATCTTGTCTGAGGAAAACAAATTACTATCTCTTTGTTACATTTTTTACACTGACTAGCACAACAAGCTCTATTGCCTATCACTGTGCTAATAATACTAAGTAGTAACCACAGCTGACATGTTTACTAAATTTTTAAGCCTCTAAATTAGTCTCTGAGGGAAGTGTGGTCCACAGTTTGAGATATTTAAAGGTAGGATGCACAAAGCTGAAGAAAATTAATTTTCTGTGGGGAATAAGCCTATATTTATAGGAACATCAACTAGATTATCTATTAAGGCTGTCTCATGTCCAGTAGATGAGTCAATTTACATGAAAGTTGAAAATGAGACATTTACTCAGTCTTAGATTGTTTTCTGTTTCTGCTGAACTGTTAATACTGTTTTACAGCAGAGACAAGTTTAGCAGCTTTGTTCTTCCTTTTTTTTTTTTAACAGAAAATGGAATAAATATTAGAAAGACTATACTGATTTTTTTTTTTTTTTTTTTTAATAAGGAAAAAGATTATGGATGAAAGCAGCCCATTCTTGGAAGGCAATATTTACTAGTGCCAGACAATTAAAAAGTGTCTAACGAACCTAATTATCACATATATAAGTACAATTGTAGTCAATGTGCAAAAAAACCAGAACACTATCTTGTGAAACATGCAGGCAAAATGATGCTATATTGCAGAAATACCTGCCTGTTAAGATCTAGACCTTATGAGAGAGAATTCCTGTTTGTTGTTAGGAGAAACAAAATATAAACAGAATACACTGTTCTTTTATCACACAATGTAATTAAAGCTTCAGTGTTGCCCATGTAAGCAACCAGCATACCCACTTGGAAGTTTGTAACATTAACTCAGAATTCTGCCTGACCTTCTCTTTTTTTTATGCTTGCGTCATGCAAGCTGTAATTTTTTCCTCTTTCTCTCCCTAGAAACACAGAGCAATGTTTCCTGAGCAGCTATCTACTGACAAGCAATTACATCCAATTGTGTAACAGCAAAAAAGCTAGAAGACTGTTCCTTTATGAAAAGATTTTAAATTATTTGTTTTGTTGCAAGATTTTTAATGTGTCACACATAAATCCATATATGCAATTACAGCCACAGTGTGGCCACATAATTTGATTAAAGGAATTAAAACAACAGACCTTTATAGAGAGATATGCTGAAAAGAATGTGTTCATCAAATCTCCATTTCCATGTGTTGGGCAATCTTGGCACCAGAGCTCTGCTAAGGCCATGAAGTTCTATAACACACTGACAGTATCTCCGTTAAAATTAAGATCTTCAAACTGTGCTAAGCAGCAGCATCCATTTCCATGCCAAGAAAATGAGATTTCCTTGGTGAGCTTTAACACATGCTGATATTCCTCTAGTGAGGATAACACATTATCCTACAGAGACCAAGACTGGTAGCAGGATGCCTAAAGCCCTTGCCTTCTTACTTTGCAGGGGCTTACCTTCCACAACTTACAGACATAAATGTAATAATTAGAACATTATTTCTTTAACCTCATGTCCACTTTTATTTTGCTATTATGCTGAAAATTTATGTATCTTTAACATGTTACTCCTTCAGTAATTGGGCGAGAAGCTATTACATTTACAAACTATACTAACATCGACCACTTTGAAATCCTAGCCCTCTAAAGCTAAAAAGGTTTAACATAACATGATTAGTTAACTATAACATGATTAGTTAAAATTTTTAACATTCTCCTCATAGCAAGCATTAAGTTCAGTATAGACTATGTCAGACCAGAATCATTTGGAGTAAATTAGGGCACAGATACAGATCTCTTGATGCCCCAAAAACCCAAACTGATAATATTTTAAAAAGTACAAGTTGAATAAAAAAAAAAATTAATAAACTTGAACCCCTTAACCTACAAGATAGAGAACAGAGTCCATCAAGTTTCACGAGCTGGAAAGCCAAGGGAAGCCATAGTATATATAACTGATAATGTGCTTTCTGTGAGAATGGAGAGGGGAAAAAAACAAAGAAATAAATCAACCATCTTTGAATGGGTATGTTGCTTCTGTCCGTATTCATACTCTAGTTCAGTGTTTACTTGCAAGAACAGATTTGTGCAGTTGCCAGCAAAACAAAATCATACATGATACCTACTGGAGAAACATGGAATGTTTAGCCTGCTCTGCCAGGTAAGATCATATTCTGAATCATTAATTGCCTTAAACTGAGCACAGCAAATACAATTCCTTAGCTTGGTCACAATCAAAAGAGCAGTATAATGACCTACATCAACAGTTGGCATTGCTGGTCAATAGCTAATAGTAGCTTTAACTTGCTTTATTACAGTATGAGATTTAATATATCTCTGTTCTGTAAGTAGACAGAAGAGCCCTGGAACTTCTACATTCAGTCATTAATGGAGAAAGCAGCCTTACTTTTCTTCTACTATAAGTCTTGTGTAATCTTAGTCCCCTCTTCTGAAAGTGAAGGAGCATGCTTCAGATACTTAAGATATTTCAGCTTGCATCACAAAGTGAATGCAAGACGTATACCTGTGGTAAGGTACCTAAAATCAATTTCAGGAGTAGAAAGAGCTCATAGACTGGGGATTTTGTTGAGAGCAAGCCCATTTCCTGCAGTTTACTCAAGAAACCTTAAGAATGATTGCTCAAGAATACTTAAGAATAGCTATGGACAGAAAATTAAAATTCAAACATTTGTGTCATGCAACGTAGTGTATATAGTCTTACTCTTCCCTTTGGAGCTCAGTAAGCCCATAGCCATGTGTCCACATTTCTGGAATGCCTTTAAAAAAAAAGGCATTGCTACTCCCAACTTTATTTTTTAAAGAGAGAGTAATTCAGTGTCCTGCAGTTATCATTTGAAGATAAACTTCAAAATGAAAATTGATCACAGGTCTCATAAGACTGCCAAGATCTGTTTTCCTGAAAATTATTGCTTATTCATGGTTTTGCTCACTCCCTGTTAACTTAGGACACTTATTCAAAGTTTGGAGAATAGAGGTTAAGAAATAATCTTCAGTGTCTTTCCTCAGCATTTAAAGGTCATTTCAGAATGTCTGACTGGAATGATTGTAACCAGGATTAGCCATCAGATGATGAGAAATAAAGTGAAAAGGGCAAGTTGTTCAGGAATATAAAGGAAACATGCCAGAGAGTATTTGGCTCTTTTCTACATAAAGTAGCACATACTCTCCTAGATCTGATGCAGTGAATTTCTGAGAATTATTATAGTAAACAATAGCTTTTAGATCAATTCTGCTCTCATTCACAACCTACATTCAAGACACTTTAAAAAATGTTTTCTTTAGAAATTTTAAAAGTGGCTGCACATACAGACTCCTGGAAAAAAAAAAAAAAATAAAAAATTGTATGAGTAATTCCAGCCACCAACTTGGAAATTTCACCCCATGAGAAAATGAGAACACACATCATGTTGTATATGACTACATTTATATACTACAGAGCCTGAACAAGTAAGTTGTTAATTTTGTTAATTTTTCTCTTGCTTCCATTTTTTGTGGGGTGGAAAGTGTTCTGTCAGCCATTACCTTAAGAAAAATTGTAATTGATGGGCTCATTTTCATTTACGCCTAAGGAATTTTCACATTATTATAAGCTGGAAAATATTAGATAATTAACATTGGTGATAAAACTGCATTCATACTGATTACCCTGTTCCACGTATATGCTTAATTGTCAACATTGCAATAGCTTTAACTGCAAATAGACATCGTCCATTAGCCAACCAGACTGCTCAATGAGAAAAACATAGACATTTTAGCTGTTATTTGGAGGCTGAGAAGCACATAATTATCATTTAAATAGGCAGTTTTACTTTTCTTATTCACTTGGAATTCCCCCCACCCCAAGATACTTGTCTTCAGTATCTGAGGACAAAGAAACAATATGGTTTATAATAACAGTGATACTGAAGTCTCCTAATGCACTGTCCATCCAGAACTGTCACAGTGTTTTATAAAGATAGAGAAATATATTCATATCCATTTTTGGAAAGGAGGAAACAAACACAGAGCGTAGAAAAATTGCCAGGTGGCTGATAGCATTTATCTTGAATTATTGGACAAACCTTACTAAGGAGAGATGAAAGAGTGAAAACACACTCACCAGATCCATATGCAAAAGAAATCCTCTCTATATAGGTCATAGGTCATATCTCTTTCAGGCAGAATAGGGAGATGGAGGTGCCTCTACTGCACTGTTCCTTCTGCCTTGGATCCCAGTTACTAATATCAAAGAAAAAAAAATAACATTCACAAGCTCCCTGTGATCCCTTTGTGTGCAAATTTTTTTGACTGGACTTGACATCCTTTTCTTCAATAAGGTGAATGACAAATAAAGAGAATCTTTTGGCAGAGACACTGACAAAAGAGCTCCATCATTGGTGCATGTTTCTACAGGCTCTCCCTCTGGTCAGTCTAATGCTACCTGATTTTTGACAGCACTTCTTCCTTCACTGCAGGACCTCCTTCAGTTTTCAGAAGCCTGATCTGACACCAACAGTTCCAACAGAAGCTGAATCAATCTCCTAAATGTAAAGCATTTTCAACCCAGTGCATTCAGTACTAGCCCAAATATAGGTTCATTTTAATGACAGAATTATATTCCAAGCTATTGCACTTCTGTGTTCACACAGTCTAGTGTTTCAGTGTGTTCTATCTATCACCAGTGTTATTTCCCTAGATGGTTGTTTCATATTTTATTAGAAACGACAGCTTTATTATTATCAAGAAAAAAATATAGCATGAAAGAAAAATACAAGTACTAGTTTTAAGATCCAGGTGCTGAAGGATATTTTATCTGGTAACACATAGGAAATGGCTGGATCTGTAAAATATTTTCTACTTGAGTGGTTTATCAGAACAGACACCAGTACAACAATTACTAATAATTATTTTGTCAGTGCATCTATTCCAGTCTAAGTGAGAAGGATAGCAAAAAGCATACCTAAAACTGAAAAGTAGCTGAAGACCTTTTTACTAGGGGTCACTTGATTGCTTAAAAATTTGTTAAGGGTGTAGGAAGAATTTTCTCTCCAGATTACTAGTTCAAAACCATAGCTGATATTACCTACAGAAATAAACACTAGCAGGTAGTTTGTGGTAGCTTGTGCAACATTAGTTCAAAGTAAACTTGAATGCAACCCTAACAGTTTACATTAGCACAGAAAATGCTCACTTTTTAGTTTGATATCCTTGGATCAAAGTGGTGCAGAAAATCAAAGCTGCTCTGCAGAATGAATGCGGTGAGCAACTTTAGAGCACATTAGCCTCCTAATACCTCTTTCCTGTGCCCAACACCAACACACAAGAATGCCCCCATCTACACTCTGCAGAAAAATTATCTTGCAATTCAGTTTCCTACAGGATTTCCCAGGCTGGGATGTCTGATCCTAATATTTAATGATGTAGCATATGCACATCAAAATTAAACTACCTAGGATGCATTACAATATTGCCATGGTGCTGGCCTGCCTCCTCACATTAGCTCTAACAGCTCGTGGTACATAAGATTCTGAATAAATACCTGGAAAACCTAGATACATTAGATTAGTTCCTTATGTTTTGCTTGCACAAAATATCTGTGCAGAAGTGAGGATGTCCAGCAAAACTAAAGATATAGAAAACTTAATCACAGAGCAAAACTTACTTCCATAATGAAATGGACATAACCACAGCAACCAAATTACTAATATTGACAGAAGAAGGGTTCAGAATTCATCTTCATAATTCAGAACAATGTGTTTGTGTGAGCTATATTAGCACAACTATAGCAATACAGCCATAATTACAGAATAATGCCAATGTTTCCTTATCTAGCTAGTTAACAAGTAAGCTGTGCTAATGGGTGAGAAAGTTCTATTCAAATGTTATTTCATACCCTGTCTTGTCTTACCTCAAAGTAAGCTAACACAAGAGGAAAAACTTAAAAACAATTCACAGTGGATTTAACTCCAGTGATGACGTATTTTGATTCACTCTGTTTTTCCTTTCAGTGATAAACAACATGTTATGTTTGGCAAGAAGGGGTATACTTATATAAGCGTGTTTATATCGGGGCAAAAAAATACAAACACTTCTTATCCCACAGACGGTTTAATAAGCAATGAATCAAATGGTTTACAACCATGTGATCCACTGGCTAATAAAGCCTTTGCTTCCTGAAGTTAAATTTCATTCTTGGATCAAACCTGTTAAGTCTTTTAAGGTCTCAGATGCCTCCTGTATGGACCACCAGGTCTCAAAAGAAATACCAAAAGCTACTGACCTCAGGCCACTTCTGTGTTTAATACACACCTGATATATATATGTATGAATCTGAGGGCAATGCTGCCTCTGTAGGGGAAGGACAAAAAAAAAGCAAAGTCATTTCAAATTTGATTGAAACACAGAATAAAAAATTGCCTTATTTTGATAAGCAGGAACATGAAGCAATACATTTTTTACAACTCATTCACAATTTAAAGCCAGATGAAACCAGGAGATCATACAGGCTGACCTCATGTGTATCAGAGACCATTAAATCTCACCCAGTTATTCCTGCACTGAGCTAAATAACTTGCATGTGATTAAAGCAAGATTTTCAATCTTGCTTTGGAAATATAAATGGAATATCCACCATATCCCAGAGCTTCAACTGCCAATTCCAAGGGTTAAGAGCCTCCTTCCCCTTATATGTACTTAGCGTCCAAACAGAATCTCTCTAGTTTCAGCTCTCAAGCACATTCCTCTGTTTTGCCATTTT
The DNA here is from genome assembly GCA_033439905.1 of Ceryle rudis. Classification (NCBI taxonomy): domain Eukaryota; kingdom Metazoa; phylum Chordata; class Aves; order Coraciiformes; family Cerylidae; genus Ceryle; species Ceryle rudis. Next base: position 99,339 of record JAAGNO010031012.1, read on the forward strand.
CTGCTGGATTAAAATAATTTTTAATTCATGGAGAAATACAGTGCAACTAAGGTATCTCAAGATTAAATCTTTATTGGTATAGCATTTTCTCAATTCCTCCATTTTTTTTTAAACAAAGAGAAAAATATATGCTAAATAACCATTGACTGCCATCAGAATTGAGTACATTTTCTAACCCTGTTTGTAGAAAAAGTCATTCTATTTACCTCTCCATCTAAAAATAGTCACAGTGAACAAGTTTGAATTATATCCATTCTGACAAAAGCAGGCAGACAAAGATATATTATATATGTATGCTTCTGAGTTGTTACATGGGCACTACACAAAAGATGCAGTTATCTGAGCATTTGATGTCAACCTGTGCATATAATTTTACATGTAGTGAATAGGAACATATGTGTTTCTCAAATGGTACAGACTAGCTCAAACCAGTTTCATGAAGTCAAATAAGGAAGGTAATACTCAAGTAGGAGCAAGACAAATAGAAAAGAAGCTATTGCTAAGGAAAAACCCACAGAGGAACAAAGGAAACACTGGAGATTAAACATCCAAACCAAGGAACAAAACAAAAAATAAGCCTGAAAAACATTTTTTAAAGATAGGGCTTGAAAAGGATATTAATTAAGGCCCCAATTAGCATTCATCACTTCTGCTTGCTCTTTCAAATGTCCTCAAGATCAAACAAGATTCTACAAGCACTCAGTCAAAGCACAGATGATTACCTTGACCAAAAAACAACTACCATGAGTGACAAACTAATCCTTCAAAATGCCTCTGACACCAATCAAAACCATAATTTAACAGGTCCAGATTGAACAGGTCCAGATAAATATTATAGTTTAAAATTTTCATGAAAGAAGATGAGAAAAAAATGGAAACTTATTTCAAAGCAGAGAATCAGAACTTGAGAAATAAATTGTTATGAAATATTAAACATGTTTCATTCACGTAGGATGTTTGGAAAGCCTTAAACATCCAAGTGGCATTCTAGAGAAACAGACCTATATTCTAGGATACAGAACAGTTGAGAACAGATTTGTTGCCACAGCTAAAGCAAACAGTCTGAATTATTCTGGAAGCCTCGCTTAGATCATCCTCCAACCTATTTAGAAACATCACTACAAACCAACAAATTACAAGTAGAATTAATTTAAGTAAAAGATAATATTAGATAGAACATGACAATGCAATGTCTAAACATAAACATACTTTCCAAAGAAATAAATAGATCCTTACAAAACTGAGAACAAGTTAACAGATCCTAGCACTTGGCCAACACGTCCAAAATTTCAAAACTTGCCTAAATGCCTACTTTTAAAGTACAAAACCAAGCCATTCCTACTCAGCCATACAAAACTTGACAGGGCAACAAACCTATCTTTTTTTTTTTTTTTTAAACCCACATCTGCATTTCCTTCTTACCTTTATTTCAAACTTTGCACTTATAGCAATCCTTCAGTGAGCAGTTTGAAGCAACACCAACCATTGTTACTGCTGCCATTCAAAAGGTAGAAGCTCCCCACTGTACACCAACTGATAAATAATATCTAACACTGCAAACATCTACATTCATTTGCATCATAACTGAAGCATATTTTTTCTAAAGAGAAAATAGTTATTTGGAGTTGGAGGGCAGGATGACAATAAAACTGGTAAACTTACTGGGATCTTTTATAAGATTGCTTAAACCTGCAGCATAATTTATGGTTTTATATATATGGCTTTATCTTAGATTTTAACTACACTTGGACCTTTGTCACCATCCTGTTAAAATGAATCTTCTAAAGGAAAGGGTGATGATAGAACTTATTGTTGGTTGAAACTCTGATTAACTATTCCCCCAGCAGGTGCAGGTGGGAGCACTTCTGAGATATTCTTGTTCACATTAGGATTTCTCAGGCCTGAAAGTTCAGTGTAAAAAGAAATGGTATATTCTGATGCCTCAACCCTTAATATAGTTTACATATGGATGCAAGTAGTTTGGAAATTTAAAGTAACAATCTAGAGACTAATACATGCAGAAGAAATTGAAAACACTAATTGACTCCTGGAGATGAGAATTTCAAAAGCACTCTTAAGAGAGTACAACTAACAAAATTGAACCACATAGGCATACAGTAAAAGCAATATTAGTCCAAGTTGCTGGTGTGCGTAATTCTTCAGAAATACTACATGTGCTGTGTATACCAGGCATCCTGGAGCAGTCTCAGTCTTTGGCAGGCCTCGAAGTCTTTTCAGAGGATACAAATATCCAAGTGTTTAGAAGCATTCCTTAACCCAAAGTATCTTGTCTTCAGTTGAGCAACTAATAAATATCTTGTAACTAATGTCCAGAATTGCCTCAGACCTTATCTCTTGACCAATAATAAAGGATTGCCTGTGACAGTTATTACAAAACCTCTCTGATTTCACTTAATTGCCTCAAAGGTAGTATACTATTCAGTGTCACCCAGAGTGACATTCTTTTCTGAGAAGTCTGAGGGAGACTTTGCTGGATATTAGCTCTTGCTCTACATAGTGTTTTTTGTCCCCCCAGAGGTTTTCTTAGGAATACAATTCCTCAGGTTGTGAGCATAGCTGCTCTTTCAGGTGTATCTGAAACAAATAAACTTGCTCTCTGTTTGCAGCAGAACAACTTTATAATTTATTTTGTGTTATGTCAGCCAATTTATTAAATAGGTTAAAGTCCCTGTATCTGCTAAGTTTTCTTTGGTGGAAATACGTTATGGATCGCAATCACACAAAGATTCACAAGCAGTTTTTGAAGAGGCAGCAAAGGGCTGTGATGGTCAGGCAGTGCAATATTGACTGCACCACTGAAGATGGTTTGAGCTAATGAACCTGGCACAGATATTACAGCAGACTAAGGCACTTTCCCCACCCATGCCATGAGAAGAAAAATATTCAACAGCTTCAGGTAGACCTGACAAAGATGCCTGCCTGCAGCCTAACTGAAGTGTAACTGTATCTGCACATCCTGCCATGACAGTTTAAATTTATAACCGCTGGACGCTGTAGTGCTATTTCTGCACTGTCCCACTTTTTCTGTGGCTTCTCAGTTGGTACTGTACACTTGCTATGCTACAAGAGTATAGACCCACTCCCTGTCCCCTTCCGGCACATACCCTCACACTGCAAGGCTCCTGCCCTCATGCCTTTCCAGACAATCCTGCCATAGGATCTTGACATTACTGATTTGAATACTGTCCTGATGAGTTGGATGAGTTGTTGATATTATGTGGAGAACAAGATGGATTTGTGACTCTACATTGAAATATAAGCTTTAATAAAGAAAACAGTAATTGGGTGCCTATAATTTCACTGATTACAGAACACAGCTTGCAGCTCTCTAAATTATAGTTTACAGAGATGGTATCCTGAATCTTTTAATCTCTGTGCTTCTTTTTAAACATCCATTCATATGGCTTCACAGTAGAATATGAATTTTGCAGCACTGGTTTTATATTAACTGAGAGAAGTTGCCCTATAGTGTTGAAGTAAACAGAAAATTACTTTTCATGAAAAGGTATGTTCTTAGGGTAGATCACTTTTTAAGAGAAGCTCATCCAGTTTCAGTTTGTCAGAGCCATATACCATTCTACCATGTTTGATTTAGTCAGGTGACTCATGAATCTAATAAGTATCATGCAAATATATGTGGTGCCTTGCAACAGCATAAATTTATAACAATATTGTATAATTATTAATTAAGAAGAAAACAGCAAAGAGGTGACCAACTGTGCATTTGGAGACATCAATAGTGGAGCTAAACACACAGTCAAGGAATCCAACATATATTTCCTTATTCAAAGCATGAAATACAGCACTGTTCTAAGGTTATTTAATGCAAGCTGTTGATACAAATATTGTTCTTGTACAAATGCATCTTCTCTATGAAAAGACAAGGCAGCAGTATTAAAAAGAAAGCCCTTCTTTGTCTTTTCTTTGTAACTACAATGTACAAATCAAAGCAAACACTTACTGAGTTCTGAGTTACATTTTGTTGTTTGTTTTTAAAATCATATCCCTTCTTTGGATGGATGAAAGCCCTTCCCCTGCCTGGAAAGACTTTTATCAGGAAATACAGACCAAATATTCTATGCTTCACTCATCACTTGTGGTAGCCAAATAAATTACAAAGTGACATCAATCCAAAGAGCTTGCAAAATATGAATGCTTTGGTAGAAATTCCCTGTCTCTTAAAGCAACATGGTTTTTTTCCTTCTCAGTTTCAATAATTACCATGATTACAGACTTTGCATTTTCTCCTAACCATAAAGCAATGCTATTACTGAAAGATGTGGTCACGTCTTTCTTCTACCATTTTTTCTGCCTCTGCATTGTTCCTTCTTTCCTCACATAAAAACAAAACAAACCCCAAGAACCTGTATGTAACAAACCAAAATAATTAGAAACTTTTCCATATGTGTCTTTCTTGAGGCACATACAAATTTTCAAATGTCCATGGGTTAGAGATCATCAGCATCCTCTCACCTCATTAAGATCCTGGTTTGAACTGCTTGTAGTACCTCAAGAAAGGTAACACTTCAGTAAGTATCTTTTAATAAATTTTCTCTCCCTCCCCCTTTTTTTTTTAGACAATTCTCTTAACAGCTCCTACAGACCACTGCCAAGTGTGCTAACTATCACTGTGACTTTATTCCCTTTGTGGGGAAAAAAAAATAAAATTAAGCCTACCAAGGAAAAATAGTTTATAATGATAAATGTTTGTGTTTTAATAGAGACCCTCTCCATTAAATGACTTGTTAGGTTTGTACTATCATATTTCTGAGTTCTGACACAAAGATAGAAAAATAAAAAGCTGTCACTGTCCAACATGAAACATAAAACACTACTCACATTTCTAAGTCACTCTCATTTCTTACTTACAGAGGCTGATAACTGAATTGGTCATGGGCACCAAAAGTCACATCTTCAGACTCATCACCTGGCCGAAGACCTTCTGAAGATTAGCAGGAAAGCTTTTACAAGGTACAGCACCTAGAAGTTTTTGAACAAAATCTCTTTTAGTAGTAATGAAAATTCAGCATCCCTGCTCTCCTCAGCAACATTTCTTCTTAGAATTTCTTCAACCAGAGCTCCCTGGATAACAAAGTTCAATTAAGATTAGATGTATGGTTTCAGTTTTAAGGCTCATTCAGTGTTTAGGCTCAATTCAGTTCTTGGTCCTTCCATTGAGATTCATTTTGGAGTTTTCAAATTATTTTATCATAGCTTCCTATATGCATCCCCAAACTACACTCATTACAACATAAAAACCAAACAAGGATAAGATTTTAATAAAACATTCAAAAAAGCTTACATGCTGGCAAATTGCTCCATCCCTAGTAGCACCACATACCAATGACACAATCAGGCACAGCCCCATTACTTTCTGTATTTCCCAGGGCTCTCTATACTTCCTATGCAGAGGCAGAACCATGCCCACTACCCATCTGCTTATTAAACACACTCATTAACTCAGCATCTGTAGCTTGTTGCTACAACAACAAAGCAGGTTCTTGCTCTAAATTATCCAAGATTTTAACTTTCTCACTCATTCAATCATTGGCTTAGGCCAATGATTCAGGTAGAAGAAAAACGAGCAGATGTAAAAAAATTCATGGTGTCACTTACTATAACAGTTGATCCACAAAGTTTCAGGAATGTCTTGAAAGATATAAACCAGATCAGTACAATGATTTATTCTTTCTATGCTGCTTAAATCTATCACTTTTAAAATCTGAGGTTTGGGGTTTTTTGTTGGGTTTTTTCATTAAAAAAAAATGTGTGTTTATCCAAATAGACATTTTTCAGCAAACCAAGC
>JAAGNO010031014.1:0-59155 GCA_033439905.1 Ceryle rudis
GGCAATAATTTAGGAATTTGCATTTTTATTTTAACAAATGAGAATCTTTTGGTGGCAGGGTTGGAATTCAAAGCTGGAGACATTTTTGATTTGCATTCCCTTGACTCCAAGCGCCAGAGCGATGGCTGCGTCGATGAGATGGAGCTATCCATTTCAGGTGTACTGGGGTGTAAAGTTGGGCCTGCCATTGTGCAATTGCCCTACCCTGGTTTTTCTTTTTTTTTTTTTTTCTTTTTTTTTTTTCCCCCCACATATGTGCTATAAAAATAATATAGTTAAATTACAGGGTGGGCTTTTTTTATGTGGCTTCTACATCTGAGGCTGAACTTTCTGGTCTATTTTTCTTTTAATCAGAGGGAAGACAAAGTATATAAGCTCAAATTATTCGTTTCCCACTCTTCTAAAACACCTTTAAGACTGCAGAAGTCTTCTGAACTCTATATTGGCAATTCATGGTGCGGCAACTCGTTGCAAAATACCCTCGTTCGTTTTCACTGATTGAATTTACTGATTGTTAATGTGTATAAAAGTGTTACGTACTTTTGAAGTAATTTCCTGCTAAAGGATTTATAGGAAAGACTATTTAAATGTCATAGCATTTTCTCTGTTGTTATGACAGTATTATTGAGTAAATAGTTTAATTTTAGTGCCCTAGTTAAAAAATAAATAAATAAATCTATGATGACCACCACGTAAATAGTTTGCTTTTTTTATATCTATATTTAGTTCCCTCCACAGAGACTGGAGTTGAAAATAGGCTAGTACCTAAGACATGAATTCTGTTAAATATTAAAGAGATCTCATCAATGATTTTATTAGTCTCAGTACTCAGTGAAGGCCACACTGACATCTGAAGCCTAATGATTTTTTTTATATATTTAAAGCCATGTACTGCACCTTTAAATATTGAACAATATTGAAAAATATAGAAGTACTTTTTTGTATATTAGCTTTAGGCAGAACTGTTGTACGATTTCCACTCCTTTCATGACATTGTAATGATGTTACCACATACAACTTTATCTTGCATGAAAAGGTGAAGTCATGAGTGATTTCTCCAATTTAAAAGCACTCAACCCTCACAGTACTAGAAATGAATATTTTGCATATATTCATGCAACAATGATTCAATTTAAGATTTCTATTTTCAAACATTGCTTGAAACCTTCGGTATGTTAGTAGTAAAATTGCCAAAATGTGTAATAAGATTTATTATAGATGAGTAGCATTTTATTTAGTATTTCATGTTAACACGCTTTTAGGGTTACCCTGGTTTAGCAGAAGAATTCATCTTTCTTTTCTAATCAGAGCTAACACTTTATTGTATTATTAAGATACACTTACTGTGCAAGTGTGTATCACTGTAGAAGCAGAGTTTTCTCCGCCTGGTTGCTGCATGGTGCCTGCCTCCTGCACCCTAAGCCCACTGCTTGGTTTTCAGTTTTCCTCCTAAAAGATCACCTCGAGTGCAACACTGCCACGCACCCCAGGTCTCAAATGGAGTGAACGGGAGCTTTGGTTGGGGCTGGCTCTGCCCTCGGACCACTGACAGCAGCTTTTGCTGCCAGTGGCAAACCCTGTCCTGGGAGCCACTGATCTGGTGATGAAAATGCAAATCGGTTCGGTGGCCGAGTTTGTTATGAAGCTTCTATTTGTAGCTTCACTTTCATCATCTGCCCATCGTACTGTTTGTTGTGGAGCTAATAGGTTGGAGCCGCTGTTTCTCTGACCGTCTGTGGCCAGGACACCTATGTTGATGCATTTTGCAAAATGCCCCTTGCTCAGAGGCCGCTGATTTCATGGCTTTCTGTTGAGATGTCGGGGCTGTGTGAATTATGAATTCCATCTAAGTCCATGGGAGAGAAAGCTGTAGAGCAGATGCTTAACTTAAAAGAAGCAATCCGTATTTTGGTTTTGCTCCCTCACAGTCCTTTTTGTGGTCTGGGGCAGTTTACATCCCTGCTGAAGTGGCATCATCGTGCATACAAAAGTCTGATGTTTTGATGAGTTCGGAGATTAAGGAGCGGTAAAACCAGGACTGAAAATGTCCTGGCATTTTGATCCTCTGACCGAGGTCCAAATCCGGGTCCCTTTTTTGCCTCCAGCAATCCCTTCACACTTAGCTCCATTGCAGCCACTTGCAGAGTGAAATGGCACATCCCACAGGTAAGGGGCTCATCTGGTGGGGAAAACCAGCATGAAAATGTAAGCGTGAGGGATATGCTGCCGCGCTGAAGTGATAAATATGTTTACATCTTTTAAAAGTTGTAAGTTGGCATGGATGAGCTGGCGTCCCCCCCCTTCACATTCACGTTGGATTCGCAAACAGAAAGAGATGATCTGCTATTAGGAAAGATTTCTCTCTGACTGGGGAGCTGGAGATGGTAGCAAGAGTGGCTTTCATAGATGAAAATAATTGTACACTTTTTGTATTATTATTTTTGGCAAAGAGATAGCGTTTCAGCTTTCCAGCGTAATACATCATTACATTGTATAATGCATCATAATGATAGAGTGAATGGAAACGAAGAAATGCCAGCTTCTGTTGCAAGTTTAAAGACAGACACACATTTTCAGCTGGGAAAGCTGCTGTTCAGCTAAGTATTTTCCTAGATGAAACAAAGCTGCAATCCCACTTGGCATTCGCATTAATTGTGGACTTGCCAACAGGCCAGTTTCACTGGTGTATAAATTAGTGGAGAATTATTCAACTCATCTCAATAACTAAGAGAATATCCCCATAAAGCTTGCTGAGCTGTAAGACATTCCCCCTCCCCTCCCCCCCCCCCAGCTTTCCAGGGTATTTTGCACCCTATACTTAGAAAAATCACGGAATTTGCATGCTGTTCTAAAAAAAAAAGAAAAAAAAAAGGCCAAAAACTCCATACAAAGAAAGGCATCGTATATACTGATAGCCCAGCAGAGCGCTGTGGTGACTATCTGCATAAAATAGCAAGTTTCTACTCATCGGAAACTGTCCAAATTAAGAGGGAATTTGCTGGTTTGTTGTTTGAGTTTTGAGTTTGGGTGTTGGCTTTTGTTTTTCCTTTTGAAATGCAGCTAAAAATGGGAAGTGAAAGCGTGTGTGAAACATGCCTCGTTGCCAGCGTCAGACACCCGACATTTTATGTCTCTCCGGCAAAACACGAACCCAGGAAGTGAAAACTTCTCCCAACTGTCCTGCCAACAGGCCTTCCTGACCTAAAGGCGGGATCACCTTTATGGTGACAGGATAATTTGATCTCTGTGCCATCTAATCCTTATTTTCTTTATGGAGGCTGCCAGCAAGGGTGCCAATTAGTGCCAATTGTGATGGTGGCTTTTGTGATGCAGACACCTGCCCACTAGGAATTGGACTGGTACCACCAACACACATATGCCACTAAACAGCTGTCAGATGGTAATGACTTTTTGGAGTAGAAGAAAAGGGCAGAATTTTATTCTGAGGCAATTTTCTGAGAAAATTTTACAATTTTTCTCTTTTCTCTTTTTTCTTCCCTCTCTCTCTCTCTCTCTTTTTTTTTTTTTGGTATCTGTATTCCAGGCTTCTAATCGAACAAAACATGAATTTTTAAGAGTATATTATAGCACTAACTTCCTACCAAAAACCATGCAGCCCAGATGAGCAAATGTCGAGTGAAAAATAATCTTAATGATGTTCTTATTATTCTAAATGATATTTTAAAGTTGTTTCCTGAAGTTCATTCTTTATTTACGTTACTTATCCCAGCAACAGACAAATGAAATGTTGTGTTTTCTTTTATCACTCTTTGGAGACGTGGCCTCTCTTTTCCTGACTAAATTGAAAGAATGAATTAAATGTAAACATCAAACAGTTTTAGAAATTATTTTTCTTTCTTTTTTTTTTTTTTTTTCTTTTTTGATGACAGTGAAGTAACTTTGCAGCACTTTTGCAGCTTGTGCCATCACGGGCATGATAGCCCAGGATCTCTCCTCTAATTTTCTGTCAAATTGACAGTTCCTTTAATGCCTAAATGGGGGAAGTTTACACGCCTGCTTTACCCATAAGGAATTCTACGTGCATGTGTATACTTGTTTAAGTGTATAGACATGTGTCTGTGTAGACACATGCACCTTTAACCGTAACTTTTTGGGTAATTCTGGTAATGTGGTCGTGCTTAGAGCTAGGAGGACTTTTGTGGACTTCTTAAAGGCAGGCAGGAGTTTCTGCTGCGCAGCGTTGAGGTTGCGTGAACCTTGTAGCTCACGTAGCAGGTCTGATGGTGAGGTGCTGAGCACCAGCCGGCGTTAGCGACGTGGGCGGGAAGTGCAGGTAGCCTCTCATAGGAGATAATTGGCACTGAGTAAGAAGGGACCTTCAGCATTGTAAGAGGATTTCTGTATCCTTTCCAGGCCTTGCGAATTGCTGCTGAAAGCTCCTGACGCCTGATAGTCCAGCCAAAGGCCAGACGTTGGTAATTAGCGTGATCTTTCAGCGCTCAGCCAACACATATTGTTGGTTCAGCCTTTGCTCTGGCAGGTGTCGCACCTTGATTAGTGCAATTGCTTATTGGCATCAACCACTAAACATGTCTCCTGCTAGATGTAAAAGGAAGCAATCCCAAAGAAACGCAGCCAAAGTTGGTACGCAGTGATGGAAAATGGTCTAATGCTTTAGGGAAAGTGATGGCATGGTGATTGTTATTGACCTTAAGTAAACACAGCCACACTGCCAAATATATACGTGCATAATGTGCATGTGAAAAGGTTCATACGAAGGTTTTCAAAGGAAATAAAACTAGAGCAAATGCATCAGGGTCACTGCTTTTTATTAGCATTTGTTGCTGAGATCTGGGCCATCGTTCCTTGTCACCGTTTCCAAGGAATGTAAAGCTCTGTTACAGCTCAGGCCAGCTCTCTTATTGCCGTCCTATCTGTTTCTCTTCCAATTATTCATTCCTCAAACACTCATCATTTTAATGCAGCTCTGACTGCCACAGAAAAGAGAGAGTTTGCGGATGGACTTGCAGCAGTTTTTGGGCTTGGTTGCAGACCAGTCTCCCCATCTGCCAGGAGAGCTGTGACCTACAAGGAACATTTCTGTAGTGTCACCAGAACATACTGTGAAATTTCACAGATTTGAAAGGAATGGCAACCAGGGCAACCAGCGCTCACAGGTTTGGGAGAGATAATAGCAAGCCTACAGAGGCTCAAACAGCTGTTTTATTTTGTTGATAGCTTTTGACCATATTCTTTTCTCCACCAGTAAGCTTGTCAAGGGCTTTCAAAACATTTCCTATACGTCTTGGGATTGCTGCAAGGCTTCTCCGTTAGAAAGGATGACAACAGGGCTCAGATTTTCTAAACTCTAAACCTTGACACCCTATTCTGGCATTTGAGCTAACAGATAGCGTTACAAACCCCACGAATCGCAGAGGTTCCCTTCGGGACATTAATGGCCAGATTTTAGAAGGGCTCACCGGTGAGTTTGTTAATGCACAAGACATGTTATTCTTGAGTGTGTTTTTTCAGTGGGTGAGTAGTAAGTTATATGCAGGTGAGCAGTGGGTACAAAGACCAGCCCATTATTCTATACGCTGCTCTCAAATGCAAGTCAAGGAATACATTGAATTCAGCACATCTCATTACTGCCACTGAAGTGAGAACCTCTGCTGCTACTACCAGGTATTATTTGTTAGTGCTTTCAGTGGTGCACACGTTTTGAACAGGGCTATGGTGTATCTCTTGCAGATCCTAACGTAGGTACCTCCTAATGAACATGTACCATGGTTTTTAACACATGCTAATCTTCAAAACATATGTAATATTAAAGGAAAATGTGGTACTTCTTTAAACACCCTATCATTGTGAATTCATATCATATTCATTGTAATAGCATTGATCAAAATGAATTCATTTGGTATTCATGTAGATGTCACATGTACTTCCATAGGTGTTTCATTGTAAATTAGCATTTCTCAGAGGACACTTAAAATAAAGTGTTACTGAAAGTTCTCATTACACATATTGCTGAGATTAGTACATTAAGGATCATGTACTTACATAGTACTAATGCATTTCTGCCACTTAAAATGCTGCATTACCCATTTCTGATATCTAGCAAATATCTAAAGCAATTTTGAGAATTACTGACATCCTGAAGGAAGTGGTACTTTTGTGATTAAATTGGTTTTGTGTATTTCACTTTGATTTACGAAAAAACCCCGTGCCAGATATTTAAATGGCTTCAGCATCAAGTGAAACAACAACAACAACAAAAAAAACCCCAAAAAAAGAAAAAACAAAAACCAAACCAAACAAACAAAAAAAAGAGAGCCACATCTAATTAGAAAAAGAAACCCCAAATGTTATAAATGCGTTTGGGTCTTCAAACTTGTCTCACAGAGCCAAATTAGCTGACTCTTTAGTATACTGTGGCACAAGCTTTCTCATGCGTTTGCTTTCAGGTTATTGCTTCCTAAGAGAAAGACAGAAAGTTTTGTGGTCTCAGGCAGATGCATTTCTGGCGTCTTGAATTGTTCATTACAGCTTGTTTGGGCTGGTTATTTTTGAAAAGATAAAGTTTGAAGAAAGCTACAGAGCGTTTTATAAATAGCTGACAAAAGGTGTGTTGCAGTAACTATTAAAACAGCGAGCATTGTTTGAGTCCTGAAACACTCTAAACCTGCCTGACAACATTGTGGGTGTCTTCTGATTGATGCAATTATTTTATGGATTTTTTTTGGTACTGCTAATAAAAAACCCTTAAGCTTAACAGTGGGCCTGATCCTAGCAGAGACCTTTGGAAAAATATGAGGAAATGGCAACATTTTGGTGTTTGTGTTGGAAGGGAAGAGTCAGATTTAGCCATGACGTGTTGTAAAGCTTGTCCCACTTAATACAGTCTCTTAGCAAATATTTGCTTGCTCTTCTGGCTTCATCCACGTGTGTTGTGGTGTGCAGCACAGGCTTGGAGCAGGCGCTAGAGAGCTGTGCAAGAGGCACTATTCCCAGAGCTGAGAGCACAAAGAAAAGATGGTATTATGGCTAAAAGATGTATCTGGGCTGCGGGGGATTTGGGTCCAGTCCTAGTGTTGTGCCGGTGTGTCCCCTGCGCAAAGAAGTGGAGTGGGGAGAACAAGCTTCCTCCCTTCTGTCCCTTGTCCTGACGCAGGGAGCTGGATGTTTTGTGAATGAGCCTTTCAGAAAGGGGGGCAGATGAAAGAAAAGAGGAAGAGCGTGAGGAGGAAGAGATCTCATGCTCCTTGAGATCATTTGGGTGTCTCATGCAACCTTACAGCTGTCTTGGCATTCCTCAGATGTGACCGTCCCCAGTCCAGCTTTTCTGGACTCTGATCTCTGTAATGAGTTGAGCTGCGTCTCCAGAAACAGCCTGTCAAATCTGGGAGAGGACGTAACCCCACCTGAGCATCAGCTGTACGATAGCACTTGGCTATGTCTCTTGCCTTGCTCATTTGTCCGTAAGTTTTCAGGCTTGGAAGTATTTACCTACTTTCGAGTGTTTGCCGATTGGTTTGAGAGGGTGCAGTAGGGCAAACCACAGGGTAGAGCATGGAATTCAGAAATCCATTTCAGGTTAGAGCCATAATTACCTGATGGGAGATAATAAATGGCTACTAAAATCACATGAAAAATACGATAGTGCTATAAAATGTGTTTTTGTAATCCTGCTCCTCCCCTTTTCTGCCTCCTCCTCCTCTTCAGCGTAACAAGGACCCTAATAGGCTTCATGTATAAATGCCTATTTTTATTAAAGACAAGTGTAATCTTTTGTAGTCCAAATGTCCCTATCATAAATGCTAACCGAGGAAAATATTAGGACTCATTTATTTATGAACCCGTTAATAATGAGGTACAGTTACGAAAAAGGCTTTCTCAGCACAAAGCCTACGGAACAAACAATGCACACTGGGGAAAAAGAGCTAGTTAGCCTTCCTGACTTAGATAAAGCTATGGAGAAATGACAAGTGCCAGTAATTAGCAAAGCCTCTTCAACAAGATAACCCTATACATCTTTGTCTATTTCAATCACCAAAGACTGCGATTCAGTGTAAAATTAAAGCTGGGATGCCATCAATTTCTGTTAACCTCTTTATATTGTTCTGTGTTCGTGCATATGTGATAGATAGTTTTTGTCATTTTATTAAATGGTGACATCTCAGCATGCATGTGACTAAAACTGTTTTTCTCCTTAGCAAAGTATTTTTAATCATCTCTCTATTGCCTTTATTAACTCAGTTCTTCCGGGTCCTAACTGCTTTTTTCAGCAGTATCGGCAGCCGTTCGAGGGGGTGCAAATATTTGTGTTCGCTCCTCTTACGAGCAGCGTACCTGCGATGAAGTCTCTGCTCTTTCTGGTACTGAGCAGGTACAGTAGCTCTGTATATGTTGTCCGACCACCTGCACAACGTCCCACTGAGTTCTTACTGGAACAGGGCAAAATTTGTTGGTTACTGTGACCGCTGCTCACATGCAGACCTCTGGTTTCCGTGACCTTCCCTCTCCACCCTTGTCCACATGGACAGTCCCCTTTTGGTTTTGGTGGTGCAGCTGCTGTTCACCTGCTTGGGGCACAAGCAAAAGCCCATTGAAATTGGCTAAAAGACTCCCACGAACTTTGAGGGCCTTTTTGATGAATGTGGTTTGCGTACAGACTGCTTTTTTCCACCTTAAATGGTGACCTCTGTTTTTTTTTCCCCCACAGGCTTCCAATATTTTTGAGCTTGCATTCCCTACATTTCCCTGTGACTTTCAGCTAAGTCAGGAAACATATTCACCTGAAGATTTGCAAAGGGGAAAAAAAAGTTATAAATCAACCCCATTTCCTTGACTTTGAGGCACGTTTGCTGGGAGGGATTGCAGAGTTAGTACCGAGTGACCTCAGAAGTTGCACGTGGCATTGGGTGTCATAACAAAAGTTCCTCCTGGCTCCGTTCTCTTGCTCCATAATGTCTTTTTACTTGTTTTAAGTACTCCAGGCCCTGACTTCTGAGGTTATTAATCTTCATCTGTGCTCTTTTTTAAACTTTACTACTAGCAGGGTTTTTTTTTTGCCTCAGATATGCTTTTATTTGTTCTTTTCAGCAGTAATAACCTCTCATATTGCCCACATTAGGAAATAATTGCAAATAATAGAGAATCCTTTTCCAGCACTACAATGAAGGATTATATACGTGCTGTGTGTGAGGGATAGCACAGAGTGTAAATACCAAAACAGGGGCAAATAGGCAGAGAAGTGAAGCCTGCTCTTTGGCTCTTGCTCCACATTTCTTCCTGGCTCAGAGGTCTTTGTGCGTTCCGAGAGGCGTCTGTTGGACCGTTGCGGAGGTGTGTGACGCGTGGTGCTTTGTGGAGGAGGAAGGGAGAAGTAAGAGCTGATGTTGCAGGTCAGCTTGTGCCAGGCCATGCAGGACTGCAGGTTGTTAGGAAAACCAGTTCAGCATCTTATAGTCTTCTATAGTAGAAGCAGGATTGTATGAATCAAACTGTCACTGGGCTTTTTTTTTTTTAACGGAAACATTTGATGTATCTTACTTTTATTTACGTGGCCACAGTAGCCATGGCTTATTTCCGTGCAGTGACTGGGGAGAAAGTTTGCCAGTTCCAGGAATTCCACCCCACTTTTCCTGTGTGTTGTTTCAGTGTTGGATCTTTATGCTTTGAAGCTCCCAGTTGTCCAGTCAAGGAGCTGAAACCAAGAGTTTCTGTGCCACTTGGATCACACGTCACAAACCACAAATGGCCAGTAATCAGACCCATCTTATTTGCAAGCCAGCAGAACAGTCTGATTTGTCAACACGTTAATAATTTTCAATAAGGAGTATATCTGTAGGACTTCATGATATAAACCCCCCCTTTACTCTCAGGTGTCTAGCTGTTCTCATACATAGGCATTTTCAGGATCAAAGCTCATATGAATGTTACTCACAACAAATAATTCTATCAGCTCTTGGGAAGAAAATACAGGGAGCGTTCATGTAACGCTGCCATCTCAGTTGGGGAGCAAGGAGATATGTTGACTGTAGGAGAGAGCAAAGGTCTCTCGACGCTCGCATGACATTAACATTTACCCTTCCTTCCTTCCAGTCAAAGTTCTCCGAGCTGCTGCTTTACATTGTTTTTTATTATTCATGTGAATCGTAAAATAGTATTTTTTGCCTCTCTAATTCAGGAAAAATTGTCATTGCCCACCTCCTGCTGAGGGAAAAAAGTGTCGGAGCCCATCTCCTCTGAGCTCCCTCTCCAAATGCGGGCTGCAATGACTCCTTTGGAAATGTAACAGGCTATTATAGAAATATGTATTTACACAGTATTTTAAGATGCACATTATCCACCTGATAGACCATAACAGCTCACCATTACACTCTATTGAATAAAACCTCTCTGCACCATTTTTTTTTTCAAAGCAGATACTTTTTACATGATAAATCGTGAATCTATTACGTAAAAGTGCAAGTTCATCGTGTAGGATCATAGGCCAACACCATTTATCTTTAACCCACTGCAACGGGAACTTCGTGCTCTGACCCTGTCCTGTAGAACAAATTATTCTGACCAGAGAGATGCAAATAAAAAAAAAAAAAGAAGAGAAAAAAGCTTTGTGAACATGAAAGGAAAAGTTGCAACATCTGTTTAACGGACTGCATTAGGTTATAAAAGTGATCTCACTGCTGGTGAGCACAGGCGAATGAGTAACGTGGCTCAGGTGGAAATCCCCAGCCCCTGTCTGTGTGCTGCTCTGCCACATCCCGCTGTACCTGTCTATGAGGTTTAAGCTGTGAGCAGTCCGAGCACAGTGCTCTCTGTCTGCCACCGCCTTTCAGTACTCGTGTTGACCTTCGGAACCCCCAAGGTCCTGGGAGCATTCCAGCTGTTTAAGGAGTTCTCCTGTACTGGTTTCGCCTCACAGTCCGAACCCCTTTCCTCTCTTCTGCAGACTGATTTTCCTTCTTACTTAGCTGGTCCCAGTGTTAAAAGGGACCCCTCAGTTCTGAAAACGTTTTTGTTTGGCTTTCCTGCCCAAACTTCCTGTGCGTATTTGATTCACTCCGGCTAATCCACACTTGAACAGCTTCTCTCTTCCACGAACTCACATTAAAAACTGCACTGCCCTAGGTGCCATCTCCCTCTTTGTCCAAGGATGCTCCTTTTGAATAGAAAATAATAAAAATTTAACAAGTCTCCTTTATTAGCCTGCAGCTAGGCATAAGGACTCTTTCTGTCATCTTCTGTGAGCTTTAACTTAACAAGAAACAAAAGACAACAGAGAAGGCAACAAGACCCCAACTTCAAAATTAAGCTTGTAGCCAAAGACACGGTGTCCCTGGTATCAAACAGACTGAAGAAGCTGAAAATAGATAAGTTTCCCAACTTGTTATAAGATGAAATAGAGCCTAGCTCCTGTTGTGAAACAATTTTACATTGCAGATGTTCACGAATGCATGGAAAATGCGGTGACTTCAAGTCTCTGTTCGTTCCCTATCTTCAGGATGTCAAAACTAATTTTTTTTTCGAAGAAACTCCATAATAGTTACAGTTGACTTCTGAGAAGAGACTTGCATGTCTGGAACAACAACAAAAAAAAAGACTTCCAGCCAGCTAAACAGTGTTGTCTTCTTCCCTCCCACCATTCAGATTAAGCATACACAACAGAAATGCCAAGCAGGCATGGGTTTTACATATCATGCCAATTCTGATCCGAAACAGTTTATTAATATAAATCGCCTCCAAAAAAGGGAAAGATTTTAAAGGGAAGCAAATAGCTGCCAAGAAGACTTACACACAGAGCCACTGTCTAACACTAAACCTAGCGGCAGTTATGTATTTCCACTCTTCATGAAGCAAAGCAGTGGGGAGCCAGTGCTTTGAACCGTGCATGGGACACTTGCTGTGAGTCTCCACCAGAAGGCATATGGTTTGAGAGGAAACAGAAACACCATCCTTTTTTAGCCCTGGTCTATAACCAGCAGATCTGTAAATAGGCTAAACCCACCCCCCAACTTCCCCTGCGAGAGGGACTGAAGGGCCCCCTTCTTAGTCTTTGCCATGGCCGTCCCCCACTGGGGTGTCAGCCTGAGCTCCATCCCCACTGAGATGACTCCTCTGCACCCCTCAAAAGAGAAAGGAATGGTTTGGAGGGGCAAACGTCACCCCGTGGATGCAGGGGTGCCTGTCAGCCGCATCTTTGCGTGGCAGACCGCCAGCGGTAGGTTCCTGCAGCGTGAGCACCTACCCACCCTGCTCTGCTCCAGCCCACCTTTCGTCAGCACTTCTAGGAGGACTTTTGTGGTGTCCAACGCGCAGATTGGAGCTGACCTTACCTCTGTGATTTTGTCTCGAGTATCTCCTCCTTTACTCCTTGCTCTTGACTCATTTGTGAAGAAGGACCGAACAGTTGTGGTTTTGGGGGAATTTCTAGGTGTGTTTGGGAAAGCCGCTCTCGCTTTTCAAATAGAGTATTTGGTTTAATTTTCATTATTTTTAGATGTTAAATTTTAGATCAGTACAGTATGTCTTAAACTACTGTATTAGAATGCTGCTTGACTCACTTCCAAATTGAAGACCTTTTAAAAAAATTGAAGCAGTCCAATAATTTTAAATCACTCTGCACTGTGCATTGCAATTTAAAATTATTGGAGTGCTTCAAATTTTTATAAGCCCTTGAATTTGGAAGTGATCAAGGTTCTGGGCATACTCAGTGTAGAGCAATTTAAAATTATAAGAGCTGTCAAATTTTTATATAAGCACTTCAGTTAGAAAAGGGATTTGGGTTCTGGGCATGTGCAAAGGGGAGCAATTTAAATTATTAAAGTGCTTCAATTTTTTTTCTAAGCACCTGATTTTGGAAGGGTTTTGGTTTGTGCAGACTAGAATGACAACTTCCTTTGAGAGTTTCTTCTTAAAAAGAATTTCAATCTTGAAAACTGAAGTGTTCTTTAAAATGTGAATTCACTGATACTTTAAAAACTGATTTGCCCAGAGCTTGGTGCCCAGGACAACTATTTTTTTTTCACTCATTTTATCATTTCACTCCTTAAGGGGCAAGTTGATGATATAGAAATAGCTGCCTCTTTGGACTTAAATTTTTTTTCCAACTGTTGCATTCATGGTGCCAAAAAAAAAAAAAAAAGTGGAAAATGAAAAATTCGATGAGAAGAAATGAACGTTTTTTTTTCCATGGACTATCCTGCCTGGGCAACAGAATTTATAGGGGATGCAAAATTGAAACAATTTGTTATTAAATCTCATTATAATGTCTCTCAGCACTTGAAATGAAAGCCATGTGATAGCTGACTGAATCCAAACGAAGCAAGTTGGAAGGCAGCTTTATTTGCACACTCGCACTCTGTACTGAAGTGGTTTCTGCCAGGAGCCGTGCCAGGTTTGCCATCTTTGCCCCGACTCCTGTCCTGTCCCTTTGCTTTCCAGTGCTGGGCAGGATGAGCAGCAAGGACAGCCAGGGGGACAACTCCTCTCTATTCCCACGGCCACGGGGGCACGGACTGGGTGAGAATTAGGGCTGGGCGGGCACATACAGTTTTGTACTCTGCCGGGAGGATATGATTCACCCCCCAAACCCCACTCTCTGTTGCGGCAGGACAAACGCAGAGGGGATCTGACACAGCGGAGCTGGAGATCGATGTGTCCAAACGCAGCATTTGGCCCAGGGGCGAGATGTGACTGATGTGATGCGCTTACTGAGCTGCCAGAGGAAAGAGAGAGGGGAGGGGAGTGTGGCAGCCTCTCGGCTCAGGCTTCCCTTTTCTTTCTCATCTTAAAACCAGGGATTCACTCTATAGGGTAATTAGTTAATGTATAGAGGGCACCATGTACCTTAAGCCTTGTGTATTGGGAGTGCATGCAGAGTAGAAGAGTGCGTTTTATCAAATGCCAATTTAGTATTTTCTTCCCCTTGAATGCTCCTTTCACTTGTTACCATGGAGGTGATAGGTGACCATTTGTAGTTGTTTTTTCCTTGGAAAATGAAGTTTTTGAATAAAAGCCAGTGATCGAATTAAACAGGGGCAAAACTATGGCAGAGGTGAAATTCAAAAGACAATATGTAATAATTGGTTTTAAGGCAGGAGCCAGATTAATCATATAGTCAGGAGCTAAGGGAAAAATTCCTGAAAGTCTGTTGCACTTTCCCATGGAGGGTTTTTTTTTTTTTCTTTTTAAGGTAAAAGTGCAAAATTTTCCTTTTTTTTTTTTTCTCTTTTTTTTTTTTCCTTTCCCTGCTATTAACTACATCGTTCTCTTGAGATGTGAAAACCAGGGCAGTTCTGTGCCAGAAGGATGAGGAGTGGGAAGCCAAATGTATTTTTGGTATAAATTGTTTTGGAGTGCGCTTTCATTGAATCCTTCTGGAAGTTTGTGGCAGGCACTGTGTAAGCTCTGCTCAGCCACACTTAAGGAGATGGGAGCGTCGGAGATGGGGTGTGCTGGGGAGTCAGCGCGAGTGTGGCTGGGAGCCGTTGCGTGTGAACGTGTCAGCAGTGAGAAAAGGCTTTTTGGGAAAGGTTTGGTAGCTGTGAGCTCTCTGTCCATCCCTTCTCTTTCTATCCAGCGTGTGGGCGCGAGCATGAATTTGATTAAAAGCTGCACTGGCAGAAGAGCAATAGGGGCAGGTCTGGGCTGTCCTGGAGGTGGCTGTCGGCAGGTCCGTGCAGGGCTGAGCGTGCGTTGGATGCACACACGTGGCTGCAGGTGTGGGAAAAGGCGGAGAGGTATCAAGTAGGACATTAAATGCAGAGAAAAGCCTTGGCCCTGTCTCTCTGAATCCCAATTCTGGCACAGAATAAAGAGCAAATTGTCTCTGAGCCACCGCCTCGCACAGACACATGTACAAGCACCGAGGCTGCCTTAAAGTTCCTATCTCCCTGATTCACTTCAGAGGCTGCGAGCTCGAACCCCGCTTTTGGGCTGTATTCATGCTAATGTTGACAGTTTTCTCCTCCATTGTTACATTGTGCAAAGCAAATAGAAAGTGAGGTGAGCTTGTCTGAGCAGATGAAAGATGGCAAGAAATTGGCGCTTGGGGACCAGTGTCTTGGTGACATCGAGTCTGCAGTCCTTTTTTTTCCTCTCTCTCCCTGGCTTCCCCTCTCCCTCTCATTCTTTCTGAAATGGTCTGTGCCTCCAGTAATTTACATAATACTCTTCTGACACCTTTACTTTAGTCATCAATCACGGTACCTTCTCTCAGTCTATCTTTTGTCTGAGCATGTCTCTTCTTTATCAGGCCATGCACAAAAGATTAATTTCACAGTTTTTCTCCCTTCTTTCTTTCCTTGCAAGATACAAAGCTCATGAAATGACAGAAGCAAGATAATGAAAACAACAATGCAAGCAATTTTTTTTTTTGTTCTTGCTGGTTGGATCTCAAGATACTTTTTTTAACCTCATTGTGTGCCATCTGTCTTAGAAAGGGTCTGCTCTGTATTTTTTAATACAATTCTGATACTGTTCTGAAGACTACCTGGGAAAAAAAAAAAAAAATACATATTTTAATCAGGCCGTGGGCACTGATTTAAAAAAAAAAAAAAAAGGCAGAGAGAAAAAAGAAATTGCTGAACAATTAAAGCAAGGGGTCCATTTCTAATGGTGGCATGGGCTACTGCACAGTGCCCATGCTCCAATTAATATTAATGATCTCTTGTGCATAACAAATTTATGACATTTGATTGACTCACACAACTACACTTCGAGCTGTCATGTAAAGTGAAATATATGGGCACTATGGCCTAATTTGCATATGCATATGTTCTTAATATTAATTAGTCTAATGGATCTAAGGACTTGGAGATAATTTTGAGTATTGGGAGAAGAGAAGCAAACAAACAAACCAAAACTTGATGCAGAGTACCCTGGTATGGGTCGGTCCTATAGTCCAAGAACTCTCCCAAAATGCAAAATAATTGGCACGGATTCCTCCTCCTTCCCCATATCTCTCCCAGGACTGGCTGAATTAAAATCTGACCCCACATAATGCATTGTTTTGTCCCTGACCCTGACACTTTCGAAATTTGAAATATTTAACATGCCAAACAGATTACAGAATTCTATACAGACGAGTTTGAGCACATGCTTAGGGGTGTAGGTCAGCACTATGAGATTCGCAGGCCTGCGAGGGGACAATATACCTGTGTAATTCCCATTAATATTAATGGGATCTGCACAGATTTATTGGTCTCCCCAGCTTAGCTCTGTGCTTGCGTTGCCTGGGAATGATGGTGCAGATTTCCAGGGGAAAGAGACACTTTTGACCATTGAACGTTGGTCCTCCAAAGTTAGTGAAAAGTCACTTTTTTTCAGCACTTCAGGGAGCAAGAGGTGGCAGAGCATGAAAGCAAGGAGGCATCAGGGTAGATTTTCTGTTTGACTTTTGTCATGGGTGGCACTGGCTTATGGGGCATCTGATGTCCTAACCCTGGATGCGCCCCTAAATCTGTACGACTCTTCTCCGTCTTAGTCATCTTTAAATTTCCCCAGGTCTGGAGCAGTGAGTTGAACCCAAGCAAGCAGACAGGGCAGGCTTCCCCTCAGTGCCTGGGATCACTGACTTCATGGGACCCCATTCATTGTGAGTGCTGGTCGTTCAAAACGTACAGTGATGAGGTCATAACGAATCATCTCTTGTAAACTGTGCCCGATTCTTTCTTACGTGTTCGGAATTAGTGGAGTTTACCTTCTTGGATGTTGAAGCCACCCGACAAACTGGCACATGGCCTCTGCCTGTCAGACTCCTCCTCCCGAAATAAGTGAATCATTTCACCAATTCTGCAGATTTAGTGCCTCTGCTGCACAACTGGCGGTGTCCGCTGTGCCACAGGGCAAGCTGCTTCCAGCATGCTTGTGCTGAGTGTGATGCTGTTGACTTCAGAGCAGATGGACACTATCTGAGGTACTGAGTAGTATGTTTGGATGATGAAGAGGAGGATGGCAGTGAGGTCTGCGCACTAAGTACTTCCAGGATCACAATGTGCTGGAGGGAGTTAGTGAGGGAAGTATGGGATGCTCCAGAGCCCCTGCAGAAGTCCAAAAAGCAGGAAGAGTTGACTATTGCCCTGTGGCGAGGCTGTTCCTGTGCTGATGGGGAGGTGACAGAGGAGAGGCCACGCACCCAGTGTCGCTGCCACTTAGGAGAGTTTCTGTGTGGGCACTGTCAGTGAAGCCTGGGCAGCCAGCTGAGGACCCGGGGCTGCAGCTACAGTGCAGCCTGCTCATGGGCAACGTACGGGGAGCAAAGCTGCCCCTGCACCAAGGAGGGATGAAAATCGTAAAGCCCGGAGCATTATAGAGGCTTCCCCAAGACAAGGGTGTTTGGAAGCTGAGAAACTGATTGTTGCTGTGCCCAACCTTGAGGGGACATGGGGGCCTCAGACCTAGGTCCAGTGCTAGACCGGCCTGGGAAACAGAGAGAACACCCTGCATGGCTTCAGCCCATTTCCATCCTGCAAAGCTGTAATGAATCCACAAGTTGCTGGTTGCCTTTATGAGGTACTAAGCACCTCTGGCTGCCTGATACCAGGGAGAAGATTCTGGGCTCCTGGCTGGATCAGGTCTACAGCAAGTTCTATAGAAAACAATTACCTCCTGTAGTAGGTATCACTTCTCTACTGAATATATATCACAAAACCCGGAAAGCCTCTAATCACTCATTTTAGCTACTAAAATGCCTTTAGGCCAACATTCCTGCTGTGAAAGGGGTTATGGACATGTCATATGGGGGTCATCAGTGAAAAATATACCCAACTTTTGTTATTCTTAAGTCTAAATCAAAAACCTCTTTTCACAATCCACTAAGGGATGATTTACTAGAGAATAGAATGTGGTATCAATTATTTCTGTGGGCATCCTTTTTGTTATAAGAAGCAAAGAGGATTGCTTGAGAGTCAATAGCTTGACTCCATCTCAGATTACTAAATAATGAAATGCTAAACTTGGCCTAGAGTAAGGACTATTGCTGTCTCAAAGGGACCAGAGGCTTCAATTAAATCAGAGGACAGTGTTCAATGAATGAGAAAAGGATGCTTAAGGTACGATGACATATTACTGGATTTTACATTTAATTGCAGTGCTTTGTTCTTTTAATAAAAGCACAAGAGCAGTGGATCTCCATTATGGTCATCTGGTGGCATTGTTCGCCGTGGACAGTTTATTATAATTTATTGGCTATGTTTAATCCCTCTATTTTTCATATAAACGAATTCTGTCTGTTTTATTTTATGAATTTTCTTTGCGTTAAAAAAACCCACCTAATAGTTATTTACACACAAAAGAGCTTTTCCACTGAAATACTCAACAGTGCAAGACAGAAACAGCCCAGCCTGGTATGAGAGTGGAATGAAAGCGAGTGCTTCTGCTCAGAGGTGTGTAATTCTTCATCACCCAAGCAGGTAGTGCCACTTCCAGAGCAACGTGGCTGCACGGGGGCAGCGTCTCACACACACTGTGCAACCTCTCAGGGGTTTTGGAAGAGTGTGAGCTCCCAAGAGTTCAGCACGAGAAGTGAAGTGAAAAACAGGGAGCCATGGTCCTGACACACTCCCCCCAAAATGTCCTTGTTCATTTTGTGGTGCCCTGTTCCCCTGAGCTTTCCTGTGTTTGGGCTGTGCCAGAGCTCACCATGAGCGCAGGAGCATGGAGTGGCTTTCTAGATTTCTGGTCCAGGAAAAACTGGTTGAAAAATCCCCCGCCCCCAGATGTGGGTTTCAGCCTTTGTGCACTGTGCCCTGGGATAACGTGTGACACATGGCTGTAGTTTAGCTGGCAAACCACAGGAGCATGTGTATGTGATTATACATATGTGTGTGCACACATGCGTGCATGTATAGATGTATTTATTGGTTTACGTTTGCATATCTAGATACGTATGTTTATTTTAAAATGTAAATTTAAATGGTTGTCGGGCAAATACCTCCTTTTAGACATTTTTGCTGTGAGTTGTCTCATCTGATCACACCAATCGTAGCCCGTTATATAAATGATGAAATCATCAGTGATTTGACTAATGTAACCTGATGCACCACGGCAACGCTGTGGTTACTGTCAGGAGAAGTAGAGAGACATGAAAAACTCAGATTCTCATCTATATTTTTAGAGGGTGGTTTGTTTGGTGGTTTGGATTATTTTTTGGGTGTTTTTTTTTGATTTTTTTTTTTTTTTCATTGAAAGGTCCTTGTTCATGAGAGGGACTCTTAAATACAGCTGAAATACAGTGTGCATCATGCACAGGCAGGAGAGACAGCCTCTCTTCAGCCCTGGACAGTGCGTGTGTGGTTTTTGGGCTAGATCCTTCCTGCACCAGGGACATGGTGAGAGTGGTTCATTTTCCTCTTTAAACAGGTTGGGCGTCTTTCTTTTGTTTCTGCTTTGTTTCAGCCCGCCATGTTTCAGAGCCTGTCTCTGGAGAAGTGGCAGTTCAGTGAGGACGGTGAGATGAGACGACTCTCAGAAGTAACGTCACAAAACAAATGGCAACCAGCCCCTGCTGGAACTGCCGCACGAGATTTCTAACCAGGGTGGTTTCTGGGCCCAGGGCAAAGCTGTGAGCTGCATCGCCTACCAGGGAGAAATATCTTGATGGTTTTATCTGGAGGGGTTTTTTTTCTGGTGGGTTTCTTTTCAGTGAGCGTGCAATGCTTTTAACAGCCTGCAGGATCTGATTTTTATAACATCATTTAACCGTGTGACAGCGTCAGAGTAATGAATACAGGAAGTGTGAGGTGAGGATTGTCTGTGCAAGAGGGTACAAGCAGTACTTAACTCCCTATTGATTGCAGCGGGCAACTGATAAAGCGGTGAGTGCCTCCTGACCAGTCCAGAAAGTTGCCGCAGGTCTCAGCCGCGGTATTGTTCTGGTGTGGGATTGGGACTATAATCTGCAATCGCAGCCTTTCAGCGACTGGAAATTGGTTTTGCTCTTACTGGGGCAGTCCCGTTCAAGGGTGATGGTGTCAGAGCTCCCTCCTGGCCGACTGGATGTTCTGGGCCAGGCTGTGTCTGGGTGTAGGTCCAAGCAGCGTGCCCAGGCACCACTCGTGAATGTGGCTAACGCCACGTGCCGCGTGCCAGCCCCCGTGGCGTGAAGTCCTGTGCCGTGTGGGGGAGAATTATAGCTGTGAACTGGGCAGGGAGTTCACCAAACACACTGAGTTTGTCACAGCTTCTCCTTCCAGGGGCTAATGCAATGTGACTCTGCCGTATGCATATGTGTACATTACCATATGATGAATACGGGGCCGTACTACGGCAAACCCTTCCTCTTGACAAAGTGCTGTGCCTATTCCCAGTTCTCCCTGGCCTCTGTTTTTGTTAATTTTACACTGAAGGATCAACATGCCCGGGATGCACGCGTGCATCCATCTCTCTCCCTCTCAAAGGAAATTAGTGCTTTCCTGTCACCGCAGGTGATATGAGAAGGGGAGGAAGTACACAAACTGATTTATCTGGAGCTGTCAGCTGTTTTGAGGATGTTGACTACTAAGGGTGTCAGCTCCTCCTCAGTAGTTGGCTGACTCTGAAGAAGACCCCATTCCTCATTAAAAGAGCACTGAGCTGCACTTGAAAGTGACTTTCCCACTTGTTCTCCTCTCACAAACATCACACTAACAGATTCGCTGTTTAAAGTGGCATGATCTTCATGCCAGGCCCAGGCAGCTTTGTAAAATACACCTCTGCAGCACTTGGTAGCATCGGTACCATCCATGCAAAATTCATTTGAGGTATAAACTAGAGACTATCATCACAGATGACAGTTATAGCAAATCAGCACGCTGTGTACAGTTTCATCCTTTATTCACATTATGTATCATAATAAATGTCGTCTTAGCAACACAGTTTGTTGAGAGTCAGTATCCCACAATGCCTTGCCACGGATGGATGTGAGAAATCGTGGTTGTAAGAGCCCGGTACAACCTGAAAAGGAACCAACACTTCCTACCATCGTTTGAGAGAGCTCCTTCCTCCTCCCACCGCAGCCCTGGGGGAGACAGAGAAGGGAGTCTGCCTGAACTGGGGGTCCCTGCTGCACGCTGAGATCTGCACGGGAGCAAAGTGGAGTGTTAGCAGCACTGGGAATTGGGTAAAAATATGTCAAGACTCAAAATCAGGAGGCTTGAGGAAGAAGAGGCGGGGCTATTGCATGGATAAATTGAGTAATACTGGGGAAGAAATATTCCTCGGGTACAAGACTAAATCTTCTTTCTTTTTAATAACTGCTTAGTGGAAAAGCACTACCAAGGTATTGAAAGGGGAAAGAAAAAGAAATCTTAATTTAAAAATATATGTCTTTGGTATAGAATTCCACTCAGACCTGAGAAAGATGTTTCCTGAGCGGAGTCAGATGTGATTCATATAACATTTTGCCAGCCCCTGGGGAATGTCATCGCCCTCTGATGTCTCCATTTGCAGGAAAGGCTTCATTGAAGGTACAGCGCCAGCCTCCCACACCAAAGGGCTGAGTTCCCTTTCAGACCCAGACATGTGCTTGCTCTGTGAGATACAGCAGCCCATTTTCTCTAATCCTTGCCCTGAGACCTGCTAAGCATATGCTTTCCCTTATCCCTGGTCGTGATGGCCCTTGCTCATGTGCTTCATGTTAGGAAGGAGGGGCTGCCTCCCTGGAGCGCTGCTCAGCCCAAGGTGGGGCTGCTGGTTCCTTCAAGGTGAACCCCTCAGGTGGGATCGGTGGGATACTGTTCCCTGTCCCTAATGCAAATGACATGTTTCCACTGCTGGAAAAAACTATGAGAAGAGAGGCTCCAGGTCCTGTCTGAGCTGCATCCTCTGAGAGGAGAAATCAAAGATCCTACTCATGAATTCTCTTGTGTAGAGCAAAGCTTGTCCAGGATCAATCAAAAGGATGATTATTATTTTTTACCCTCCTACTATTTTGAAGAACAATTAGAAAATTTGTCACTTGATATCTCTCCGAGATGGAAATATCATAATCAGTAGGCTGAAAGAAATGAGGAGAAGTCTTGGAAAGTCATCCTGAGTGTTGCTAAGATGCACCCGATATCTGAATGACTAAGAAGCTACTTTCGCAGTGAACCTGATCCAGTGTGGAGTTCTGTGGTTCCAGAGTAACAGAGCTAGTGAGATGCGAATGCCAGGGGAGATAAAGTCAACCTTTACCTGCACAGATCATTCAGGAGTGAAGATAAAACAGCTATTGTCGTTCAGCCTTCACATGAAGCAAAGTCCTGAAACTTCAACGTCTGGACCTTAGTCCAGAGCCCTTCCAGCTTGTGGGGAGGTTTACATCCTGCCAGGGGATGTCATAAAATAGGACCATCCATTGTCCTCAAAGTTTTTATCTGGGTCCACAAGCAAAATACATAGAAGTCTGGGTCCAGAGATGGGTTTTGGTCTCAAATCTGCGTAATTCGTCGTTGTGGAGCAGTCCTGTAAAACAAAATAGTGTATTTGGTTTTTTTTTTTTTAAGTGTGTGCAGGTTTTGGTGTTACAGCTGAGAGGACAGTTGAGGTCCTGTGGGCAGGAGCTTGGAGAAACGCTAAAAAAAAAGCCGTTATGGTTATTAAATCAGAATTTTGTATACTTTTCAATTTACTTCTCCAGGGCTGATTCCACTGCACAATAATTAAAAAGAAACCCGTGCTGACTGCGGTGCCCCCCCCACCCGTGGAGCGGTGCCTGGCTGATCCCATTGTCTGCACCCTGAATGCTGAGCCTACAGTTAATAATTAGTTAGCAGCACTTAAATGAAATCGCACAACCGATTCTCTGGTACACTGGCAGAGGCGTCGGCAGAGCCAGCCAGGACTTTGTCATCTTGGCAGGGAGAAGGAGCGTTCGCTGCCATCATGCAGCCAATGTGCCGTGCAGGGGAGCTGGCGCGGCCGGGGCGGCGTGCCTGGCAGCGCGCTGAGCCCGGCAAACAGTGCGGCCAGGAGGGAAAGGGAACAGTTTTGTCAACTTCTGGGGGGAAAAAACCGCCAAGGAAAAAGGACTCTTTTTTGGTAGGGAGGTTTCCCGGCGATGTCTCTCAGGTTCATATTTATTGTTTATTGCCCGTAAAACTGTGTTTCTATGCTTCACAAAGCCATCATTTCGATGTAGTCTGCCTAGCCTGAAATGATAAATGGAAGCAATGAAGGGAGAGGAAGGGTGTTCTGGTGATTAAAACTCCAGATTTGACTTGAGAAAGTAGGATTCGGCTCCATCTCTGCCACCAGTTTAGGGGTGACTTTTGACCAGTCGTTTAATCTCTTTGGGCATATGTTTGCCCAGGAGAAAAGTGTTTTCTTCTTTTCTTTTTGGTGGTGTTTTTTTTGTCGTCGTTGTTGCTTTTTTTGGGGGGGTGGGGGGGTGGTTGTTGTTTCTTTTTTTGGTCAATTGGTTGGTTGTTGGTTTTTTTGTCTTGTCTGGTTACGCTGTCCAAGTCTTCCTGTTGGGGATCCTTTTTAGTATGTAAAGTGTGACCAAAATGGGATACCACTGTAACTTAAACTCCTGTTCCCAGTATTTTAACAATGTATTCATGAATATACAGAGGAAAAGTAGTGTAATGATCAGAAAGGATTTGAACGATGAGAGTGTGAACTGTGGCAAATGGTGAAGCTCAGAGAAATAATTTTCTGACTGGAGCGGGTTTATTTCCCTCAGCGGTGATTGAAATTAATATGGGCTGTTATTTTATGGAGGTACTCGTAAACTGGAGGAACTACGATGGCCTCTAGATGTAAAAGGTCATAACAAATGATCTAATAGTCCTTTTTAGCCTTAAAACTATGAAGGAAAAGGAAAGCTTTAAAAATTATTCTTTTACCGCAGTTAGCTAGGAAAAGATGGGATGGCAAAGCCTAAATCCCAAACTCAGACACTCCCTATCCCTGTCCCCTCGCTCATTCCTGGGACAGAAGGTTTCCAACTGGGCAATGCGTCCCAGAGGGTCTCTAAGCCACTTCTCTAAAGGGTGCCTGAAAGGCAACAAAAAAAAGCCTGTTGTCAGGAGGGCTTAATTCACTATTACAGGTGATCACCTCTCTGTTGGAAGCGTAAGGGTCCATAAATCAAGAAAGGGTTGAAAACTTCTGCTCTGGTCTTTGCCAGCAGTTAAAACCAGCTCACTTCAGCCGCATTTATGCGCTTGTCTTCATTTCCCATTCCTGTTCCTTCTGCTAAACAGGGCACTTCTTGCCACCATTGTCAAAGCAGCCAGTGGCCCTCTTTTAATTTTCTCTTTTTTTTCTGCTTACCCTACAATTAAAAATCCCCAAAGTGATAAATACATAAAGATCTTTCTACACAGCACCGTTGCATACCAGATACACGAGTGCACCTTGGTATGAGTACTTTACAGACAATGAAACATAATTGCTCATCAGTGCTATTGTTTTTGCTGCATGTGTGGTCTGGATCAAGGGCTCAGTGCGCATTTGGCGGCGGAGTGATTCCACTGGTGATTCTGTTGGGATTAGAGGTATTGCTCCCACCAGGAGTGCTCCTCAGCTGCTTTCCTTAGCATCTCCAACCAGACCCAGATAGGGAAGGCGATGCTGTGAGCAACCCAAAACTGCTTGCGATATTGCATCGTGGACATCTTTTGTAAAGGTGATGTCACAGTCCCAGTGTAACTGTATCACCGCAGTACTGTCAGGAGAGGGACTTCTTCCCTCCACAGCCCCGGCTGGGTACCACGCGAGGGACTTCCCAAACCAGACGCTGTGCTGGATGGCGGTGCTTGGCGGTCCTCTGTAGACCTCTAATGTGAATTTGTCTAATCACATTTCAAATCCATTTATATTCCTGGTCTTCGCGACGTGCTGTGCAGTAAGTTGCATAATTTGGTTATTCTTGGTAAAAGTGTTTCTTATGGGCTACTTTAAACCCACTGCCTCCTAATTGGGTGCACCCTAGTTCTTCCGCTGTGAGAAATAATGACTAATTCTTTTCTATTTGCTTTCCCTATACTGTTCATAATTTTATAGGCTTTATTGTGTGTTCTCTGATTTTCCTCTATCATTTTTGTAGCTTGAAGGGTTGCATTTTTTACAGAAGTCAGCACAAGGGGAGATAAGTAGAGGATTTGGTGGGTTATTGCAGATCCTGAAATGTAGCGGAAAAATTAATCATCAGCTGAACCAAAATGAAGTTTTAGATTTTTTTTCTGATTAAAAAAAAGAAAAACACTTAAAACTCTCTACCTTGAAAAGGCCAGTTTGATGGTCCACAGTAGTTTCAGAGCTTGATTTCAGTGTTGAATCCTTTTGGCTTTATGTAAGTAGACATTTAAAGGCCAGCAAAGTCTAAGAGATTGCTTGAGATGTTTTTGTTTTGAGAGTTGTAAAATGTTTGCATGCTTCTCTGAAATTTTCCTCTTCGCCCTGTCCGTTCAGTCACATCAAAATCGAAGCTATCAGCAAATCATGCCGATTTTTCACCCAAAAGGCTTGGTTTTATCCAGGTATAAAGAGAAACTGGCTTGAAAAATGTAATCTGAACCACACATTTTTAGCCACATGTAAAAACTTTCCTAACGTGAACCTATCAACGATCTCGTGCCAGACACATTTCTCATGGATTTTATTTGCTGTGTGCTAAACACTCCACAGAGCAAAGCCCATCCAGAAATGGGAATCTGAGGGCCGTTTAATGCTGTAGATTTTTCCCCTTGTAAAACAATTATGTCAACACAGGCACTAATTGACATCGGATGCAACACTGTGAGTATACGAATGGTGTTCAGTAGCCATCATAATTCCTCATTTTACTGGTTTTGGTCACGTAAGGCCAGTTACCATGTGTAGTAGGAGAAAATATACATGGCGTACCAGCACCAGACTACCTGAAGATTGTTGGTTTTCATTGCTGGCGAAGTGCGTCTGGATTTTCTCACCTTTTGGAGGTCAGGTCTTTGTTGTTTTATTTATATTTTATAAGAGGAAGCAACTAATTAATCTCTTTCCCAAAGACACGCAGGTGTGTGCTTGTTCCCGCCTGAATTTTGCTGAGGGTGAATTCCTCGCCGTGGTGCTTTTGAGTCCTTGGAAGAAAATGGGAGTGGGTCTGCCTTCTCCTGAGGGTTGTCTGTCTGTCCTGAGGTCTATTTTGAAGAGGGTAAAACCTATTGGTGGGTGGTTTGCACCTTGTGTGGCAATTGGACCCGCGGGTGCCAGGAGGATTTCTTCCCCACAGCGCAGATACTGTCTAGGAGAGCTTTATGGTTGACGGTGGTTGCACATGATAGTTTTAGCTAATCTAAGCAAGCTTTTGTTGCCTTCCCATCATTGTAGTGATGGATTCAATTTTAGTCTCGGTGTTATGAGTCTGCCTAAAACCTGATTTTTAGGAGGAGGAATTGATTTAAGAATTGATTCAAAACAAATATATAGGCTTTGCTGATATATGCACTATCCGGCAGGAAAAGCTTTATGTTGTATGCTGGGTTTGTTTAGTGTAAATCTAGTAAAATCAAGACACATTTTAATATACAAATGATATTTGTTTTTAAGATACAGTATTCTATCTGGACTCAGCCTGCTTCCGTTTTTTTTTTTTTTTTTTTAACCATTAATCTTGCTTTTTGCCCCTAATCCTTTCTTTGCTACAATAAGCTTTCACTCTGTGTGTGTGGGGAGGGAAAGCCCTATTAGATTATACCATTTTATGAGTTGTCAACGATATAATGACATTAGCCACCTGACTGAGATGTAAGAACCTTTGTGGTGTCACATAACAGGTTAGAATAGGCTGGTAAACCCTTGTGAAATAAACAAGGTAAAAAAAAAAAAAGAAATCCTCCAAAATATATATTTAAATGGGTGGCTCTAACCCCTCCCTGCTTATTAGACCACTGAGGGCACATTAAATATTTTATACGCATCTATCTTTCCATCTCAGTAAAATAAATAGAGCTAGGTGCACACATGTACCGGGATACACACGTACATAGACACACAAGTCTTTCAAAATCAGAAAGGTCTCAAATTTAATTGGAATGGAAAATGCTAACTAATTGGCATCCAAATTTGATTTGCTGTAGAAACCTCATATTTGTTTGAAACACAACACTGTGTCTTGGAACACAAGCCCAGTCCTTCAAAAATCATACACGAGAACTGTGGAAGAATCAATTAAAGTTGATTTGGCAGACCTGCTTTTGACAAATATAAAGAAATCTCTGATTAGGCTGAGAAGAAAAGAATCCCTCTTTCGTGTTCTCTCTATTCTCTCCCTTTTTAAAGGCAGTAGATGTCAGAAGGGGGTGGGTAGTGATATGCAAAACATGGCCTCCATAACCAAAGTAGCCTGCAAAATTAGGTGTCAGCATGCAAAGCTTATTGATGTATGAATGCGGAAAATGAAAGCCGGCAGTAGACAGACAGGGCTAAAGGTGAGACAGCCACAGTGAAAGCAGCTGTACATCTACGTCAAGGTGTTGCTATATGAGCCTGCTTTTTTCTGGAGGGCCACAGCCTAACAAGCTGTGCCTGGCCATAAAATGATGAAACAATACAATGTAGGCACACACTGTGTGAATACCAAATAAATTGACTTGGACCCCCCACCCCCCACCCCTTCAAAGTAGGCCTGTGTGTTCATTAATAAATTCATATTCTGAGTTTTCAATAAAAGAAGAAAATGCAGTGTAAACTGGAGTTACTTAGTGACACCCAGCTCATTGCTTTTTATTGTTGCTTGCAGCTACGAAGCCTTCGCTGTGCACTAGTAGAATTTATTACCGTCTGTCTTTGTGGCAAGTTGGCGAAGTGAGCCTTTTGAAGAAAATTGACCCACACTTCATGAATATGATGAAAAATGCCAATAACACTACAAAGACAAAGCTCTTGACATTAGTGTGCAAAGAACTAAGAGACGGTAATGAAGATATTGCAATTACAAATCATATCCTTCCTCCCCAGCTGAGGGGTGCAGGCATTCAGGGGCCACTGGGGAGCACCAAGACCCTGCTGAAGAGTGGAGGGGGACGGGCGCTCTTTCGCCGCCTGGTCCCCTCCCCATTCTCCGCACTTTGAAGGAGGAAAGGGGTGAGAAGAGGAAAGCAAGCAAAGTGCTTAATCCAACAAGGATTTCCCTCCTAGAAGGTTGCCCTTTTTCTCTCTGAGCCTGCGCGCACAGGCAGAATGGTCTCGTTGCTAAGGCACAGGATTAGGAGCCACGGGGTCTGGCTTGTTTTTGCCCTTCTGCCAGACTCTTCCTATAAGCTCCTGGACACAACACTCTTAAGACTCTGTGCCTCAGTTTCCTTCTCTGTAAAATAGTGGGTTTTTTTTTCCTTCTAGGCTTTATGAATGTAGCATTCTTGGACCAGCGTCTCCTCCGAGCTACCTCGTTTTTGCGTATATGCGTGCACCCGTCCCCTCTTTTGATATTGCAGTAATAGTGATAGGTTAAAAATAAGCATTTTGCAAGCAGGAAGGTCTGGCTCAAAGGTCCTGTCCCAGCAAAGTGAAAGGGAAAACAAGAAGCAATGTAGCGTGCAAAATTTCTCCGTTTAATTCTTGCCCTGGTGATAAGCAATTTGATCAGTGACAATATATAAGGAACAAATAGGGCAGTTCGTTTTTTTTTTTTTTTTTTTCCTCCTAGCAGCTGATGGAGTACTAGAACAAAGCAACTTCAAGACAGGTGAAGGCTAAGAGAAACTGAGCTGAAAAGAAACAAACAAAAAAACCCCAAACCACAAAAAAAACCAACCCAAACAACAACCGAACAAACAACAACCAGAAAAAAACCCAAACAAACCCCCCCCCCCCAAAAATAAACCCCAAAAGAACCCCCAGCAATGAAAGGTTATTTAGCTCTATGTTGAACATTTGCCACTTTCTGAACTTAGTATTCATCAATCAAGTTTTCTGTCACCAAGATAAACTGTAAGTGCCAGGCGCTTTGTTTATGCATCCTGCTCTTATATTTATTGTGGAGAGACCTGCTAAAAATCAAATAAAAAGCAAGCATGCTATCTACTAAATTTGAATGTGACAGTCAGAGGTATATCTTGCCACGTTGGAATACTTGTGCCAGAACAAATCAGTTCAGCTTTGCCATTCCCGTGCTCCTCTTTCCACTTGTAGGAGATGACACTTGTAAATTAAGGCAAACCACGACTATTTTCCTCTGTGACGTGCGGCCGCTGATGAGATAATCATTAAATCAACCTGAGCAGCTCTGCAGGTCTGTATTGGTGGGCA
The DNA here is from genome assembly GCA_033439905.1 of Ceryle rudis. Classification (NCBI taxonomy): domain Eukaryota; kingdom Metazoa; phylum Chordata; class Aves; order Coraciiformes; family Cerylidae; genus Ceryle; species Ceryle rudis. Next base: position 29,164 of record JAAGNO010031014.1, read on the forward strand.
CCCAAATACAAGCTACATGGGAACTGTGCTTTGATCTGACTCCATCAGACCTGTGTCACTTGTGAAACCAGGCTGCCTTGGAAGTATGAGGGGCTTCAGACACATAGACACTGTGCTGGTCCTTACGCAAGGTCCTTCTGCTTTGGATGTTGAATGTTTCAGCAGGCACGAGTTGTCTGCTACGTTTTCCAGTGTCCTTGAGTCACTCATTTTGAGACACACAAAGGCCTCTTGGGACTGCTATTGGGTATCTGTAGAGCACGGCAGTGGAGCAAGGGCAGTGCCCTTAGCCTTGAAATGAGCTGTTTTGTTGCTAGTCTGTTGGATACGATTTCCCCGGGTTGTTCAGATGTCACCCGTGAAGCCATGGCAAGACCGTAAGGGTTCTGTTTCTGGCCGCGGGCCTCTAACATCCGTGACTTGAAGCTAGCATGTGAATGGAGTAGAAGACAACCGATTAAACCATCTTACAATCGCCTTGCAATGAGGAGCTAAATCAGTGATGATTCCCCATTCCTGAGTCTGCTCTTCCTAGATGCATTCCTTCTACTTAAGGAGCAGAAATTGAAACATGCCCCACCCTCTCTCCCTTCTCTTTCCCCTCTGTTTTCCTCTATGGAAATGGTACCCATAGGATGGGAGACATGACAGGTTTTGGCATGTCCACATCTTCTGGCTATGAAAATACAGATACAGCCCTGAAGAACCTCAGACCTCTGAATTCCTGACAGGATATCTTCAGCATCTTGGCAATTTTTTTTTTTCTCATGATGTGGTATCATTTCCTTGTCCTAGTCATGTGAAAGACCCACCTCATCTGAGGAGTTGAAATAAGTGGCTGTACCAGTGCCTCTGAGTGGCCAAATCGTTCCACGGAGCATCCTCATTAGAGATGCCAATGGGAGGAAATGACTCTGTGCTTTAGGTAAAACTAAACTGGACATGGTACTGTTTTCCATGGTTTAAAAGTTTTATGGTAATTATGAGGAGAAAAGAGATGGAGAAGGAAAGTGAGTAAAGAAGCATCCAAACAGCAGAAGCAGCTACTGTAGAACAGATGAAAAAAATAGCAGTACAAACTGGTTGTGTCTGAACATCCGTCCTTCCAAAGGAACTGCAGATTAGAAATCATTGCTTGCGATATTTGGCTTTGAAGACCAGGTGGATGCTGAAAACTCCAGGGGAAAATGTGAGACCACCACATAGATCAGAATGATACCAGTTAAAGAGCAAAAAAAGGGACGGAGCCATAGCAAGCGAGCAGATTGCCCAGCTATAAAAAGCATCATTGAAATCCAGAGGTAAGTTTCATCAAAGGCTGGCTTAAGTGCAAAGGTGCAGACCTGACTAAGGAGCAGCTCATTTTTTGTTGCTCTAGAGCAAGACCTGTCTCGGAAGATCTGAAGCGAGCGAATGAATGTTGTTCTCTTGCTCAGCTGAATGAGGCGGTGGCACAGTCTGGCCACAGATGGGGAATCTCACAAGACGAAGCCATTAGATAACATATTGGAGTGACTCTACTGAGCAGGCTGAATGCCTGCTTGGGGAAAAAAAAAAAACAGGGAGGAAAAGAAAGCAGTGTAATTATACAACTGCCAAGTTCTACCTTCTCGTTCCTTGTTTCTGTGGCCACCAATATTAGGCGTGTATACTTTCCAGAATGTTTTGTGGCTCATCCCTCTAACGAGTGATGTCCCATATGCATTAAGTAGCCTTCCATATGCAGCTATAGGTTTCACGCTGGGACGCTAACGCTGGGGTACTCCTTCCTGTTGCTGGAAATGCGGACCAGCCTTGGGGTGAGCCCATCCCCGGTTCAAAAACATTTGTTCACCTTGTCTCTGTAGCTTGCAAAAAGTGCAAATAGATAACGGGACAATTTATTTGGCATAATTGATTATGGCTGATGATGACTGGAAATCCAGTTGTGACATTGCTGGACTTATCTGCACTTTAGATACGAGGAGATATATTTTTCAGATCTTGTCACGTTTAGCATTTTGGGATGAACAATTTATCTACCTGGGTTCATTCTGCTGCTCCCAGAACTGATTGTATATTAGCATGTCTCCTGAAAATCATGCGTGACATTACTCTTGCATCTATATATTGAGAAGAAATGAAACTAGGGCCAGATAAAAGCCCTTTGAAGTCAGTGGAAATGTCTCCCATCAACTTCAATGCGAACAGATGAACACAGAAATGGAGAATTGGAAGGGATCTCCTGAGTCGCCGAGTTAGTCCTCTGCTGTCCCCATGCTACTCTGTATAATCCCTTCTCCATCGGTTGTTTCTCTTTAGCCTGCCTGTGGGTTGAACGTGCACTCAGCATCTTGCTGAAAGTGTTATCGATAAGGAGCTTTTTACGTCGGTTCCTGTGTGTTTGATTTGTCAGGCATGAACATTTCCCAGTACATCATCTTAAAAATGTGGTTAAGTGAAGGAATGCAGGTATCTGGAAGGCTGAAAAGGGTACAGGGCTCTCTGTGTTCAGTCCGTGTGTTTGCCAAAACTCTGGATACCCACCGTATGGTTCCAGTCAGCAGTGGACAGGATTCTACAGCAATAGTGGGGACTGATTTCAACCAAACGAAAGGGGCCCAGTTTTATGGCACCATTTCTGGTCTTTAAGAGTTAAAAATGACAGGTAAAGGAGGCCCAGGTTCTTTGGATTATTATTTGTTTTTTTGTTTCCTGCACAGTATTGTAAACACTGAAAGAATTTATTGAGAGGTATGACTGGGAAAATTCCAAGCAATTTTATTCAGTGCCAATTATTTAAAGAGACTATAGTAGAAGAAGGCTGGAAAGGGTTAAAATTAAAAGCTGTTTCTAAAGCCTGCAATAATAATACAATAGACTGGTGGTAGCCACAGGCAGAATTTACTGTCCTTGGTCTAGTGAACCAGTATTAACCCTTCAAGTGTCCTGGATGGCTCTGTGCACAGTGTCACTTTCTGCTGCACTGTATGGATGTATGCTTTCTGTCAGATTGCTCAATTAATTATAATTGTCCTACCTTTAAAGGGATGGCCCTGGGCATACTAGGGGGTGTGGCCCTCATGGGGTTTTATTTCAAGCCATATCCTACTGTCTCCAACTCAGTCAATGAATCTTATTCATCAATATTTAATGTCACAAGTGTACCTTCATTTTTTTTTTTTTTTCAAATTATCCTTCTACACAGCTAGACAGGTGCATTGTCTTCCCATTATGTTTTGGCGACAGAGAAGGTGCTGCCTGGCTCTGTGTTAGCTTCTAAGAAAGAGGTGGGTAGACCTACCAAAAAATGTCAGCGGGTGCTACCTGCGTGTTTGAGAACAGGGCATTGCAGCCCTCTTGTTCTGCCGCTGAGATGTGACAATAGGCATCTCGCTACAGATTCATTACTGAACAGGTATTCCTCAGCTTCAAAGCAGCTTTTACCAACTGAGGAGCACACAGAAAGAAATTGGTTTTAAGGAAAGGGGCAGGAGAGACATCCCGGAGACCCTGCTTATTTTATTCTTTTCGTGCAACCTCTGCGGCTCTAAAAGCTACCGGTGACAGGTTTTGTGCTGTTCACACCTTGGTGTAGTCTTGGACAAGAACCACATCCTGTGTAATATTGATATTTTATGACAAAGTAAAGCAATTTTAAAACATCAGGCTGCCCATCTGCTATGAAGTACTTTTCACAATATTCAAAATAGATGCGGTTCCTTTTCCTGTTTTCGTATGAGTGAAATGCCGACCACAGTTAGGTTATGAGACTGGGGGCCAGGAATTTTTCTACTTTTAATCCTGTCTCTGACATTGATTCCTTCATTAGCCTTGGGCAAGTCATTTCACTTGGATATATTCGAATCACCACATCTATAAAATGGAGATGCAGTGAGGTGTCGTGGAGATTTATTAGGCTATGTCTGCAGCATACTTTGAAGAAGTCAAACCGTATACACCTGTTAATGAATGGAATTTTCAAATATGAATGAAAACATTTTCTTGTTTCGGAAGCCCAACTTCTGACTAAGCGTCCTGCAGGCCTGTGACTACCTCCTCAGCCAGCAGGTATGATTTTACACTTACTGTGTAAGCTAATCAAAGGAAAATTAGCTGAACGTTAACATTATGGCAGCTGTATGTCAGACAGCTTCCCCGTCAGAAACATGGTGTTATTGCTGGACATTGTATTGTCCCTGTGAAATGAAAAAAAACCCCAACTTTTGCGGGGAAAAAAATTCCAGGAGTAATTTAGGGACTGGTAGATACACAGGGAAATCAGATTCCTGCATAATCTGATCTCTGTGGAGTAAAACCCCAGCTTTGTGTGAATGTTTTGCTACCAGCCTCAACGAAGCCAAGATCTCATCCAGCTTTCTAGTAAGCTTTCATAAGAGACTTGGAGGATTCACCAGGACTTGGAGCCTTTCACACACAAGCGGCTTGATCTGGTGAAGGTTAATAACCGTTGGAAGTGTCTTTAGTATCTGGCCTGCGGAGGAGATTGTGAGATGAGTTGATGCCGTTCTGTACTTCCTGCATTGGCTGTGCTGTAGTTTTGGTCTCAGCAGAAGGCGTTAAACTAGACCTGCAGCCCTGTCTGCCTCACCAGCCTGAGCTGCACAGCTGAGTATGAGACCTAACTCACCTTTGGCACTGGCCAGAACCAAACCAAGCTGGTGCCAAACTTGCATTGTCCTTACTCAGGCTGGACTTTTCTGTAGACAAGAATAAATCTCCTCCATGACTGATCTGTGCATGACTCACCAACTGTATCGCAACGCAAACCTCGAAGAGCTGTGGGAAAGAATGGTGCACTGAGGCGTGTTTGAAACAAACACTGACCCTGCTCAGCAGACAGTGAGGCTCACAAAGAAATTCAGTGCAGGGGGTGGTTTCTGCAGAGATGGGGCAGCGTGAGCACAGCGTGGTCCACAGCCCTCCTGCTGCCCTCCTGCTGCTCGGCTTCTTCCCAGCCGGTCCCTGAGGCTGCCAGCTACCAAATGGTTATTGTTACTGGTTTCCTAGCATCTCTGACCACAGATACTAAATGCTTTCCTTCCTGTGGCATGTCAGAAGTGACACAGGGGTTTTGAAGAGAACGCATGAAGCAAAGTGGTGTTGGTACATCTGGGGGTGGGAGCAGGCGATACCGAGCAAAGTGTAAAGAGAGGAGGACACCTGGGTTAGGGAACAGATGGGACTTGAGGTGCAGTGGAGTTGTAAGGAGATAGAATAATGGAATAGATGAATCTCCTACAAGGGATAAAGTAACTCTAAAAAGTCATGGTGCAATAATAAGATCAAGTTTACGTTAGTGACCAAAAGCAGTTTGAACTCAGCTCCTCCCTGTCCAGACATGGGGTAATCTCATGAGTCAGAGTGCACACAGATGATGAGCGTAGCTGCGTGCTCACGCTGGTTCATAGCACACTATTGCTTGCAGCACGGTGGAAAAAGTGACTAGGATGACAACCTAAGGCCTAATGCTGCAGGGCATGGTGCTGTGCTTGGACCTGAAAGAAAGCAATAAATAAAGATAACTGTGCTCTTGGGCTGTGCTCTTGGCAGATACAGCTGCTCTTGGACACCTTGGGTGGGAGGAACATTGATCAGGGCTCCTTCCTTCTCTTTTGGGGAAGGTTCAGCACAGGTGTCTTCCTAACTAAGGGAAGCAAGGAGCAGGAGTGTGCCTGTTTCTGCCCATCCAGCTATGCACGCTAAAGCATTGCACCAGAATTCTCCTCAGCCATATCTGATTTACCTTCTGGGACGTGATAGAGAAATTCACCTTCAGTAGCTGAGGAGGGGCCACATCCGTGAGAGATATGTTGCTTTTCCAGGAGCAGTCTCTGACCTCTGTAGTCTGGCTTACAATTTAACATAGAGAGCTCAGCTGTGTTTCTTATATGCGCTGACAGCTTCCTTCTCCTGTTAACTTGGTAGTCATAACTGAACCCATAATTTCTCGTAGCACGTCATATTACAAAAAGGATGTTGAAAAAGTCAAGAATTTTCCTGCATGGTCTACTTGTAATATATGTCTCAAAGCCTGTGCTCAGAGGCCTTGCTACCCTCTGAGCACAAAGTAGCTGGGAGTTTTGCAGAGGGAGCTTGCCTAGCCCTGGGGGAATGGGTAAAGAGGGTGTTGTTCCCTGTGACTTGTTTGCAAAGCCCTGTGGCTATTTTGAGGGGAGGATCCTGGGATTTTTACAAAGTCTGTGTATTTCCCTTCTGACTTGGAAAGATGGCTTCTGTCCAGGTAAAAAAAAAAAAAAAGAAGGAAGGAGCCATGTTCAAAGGATGACTTTTGCTGTTTTAGAAATAAAATGCAGCTAATGAAATCACCATTTACCACCTCCTTGCAATGCTCTTCTGCCCATGACTACATTAAATAAGGAAGCTATAGAACCAACTCAGATGGATCAAAGTGTATCGTGGGCCAAAGCAGAAGGTGCAGACCTGTGGTAATATGAGAGCCTCAGGCTTCAAAGGCATCTGGAAGTGCAGATAAGATCAGGTCAGGTCAAAGAGGTCGCCTTGGTAGCTATGGTCCTGCTCCGTGGAGCATGGTGAGCCCGAGCCCAGTTTACCAGCAGCAGGTGCAACTCTCTGAGTCCCAGGACACTGCTCTTTGGTTCCATACCCTGCCAGTGAGGTGCCACATCCTTTCCCTGGGAGAACGTGGGCTGTAAAGAAGGGAAATTACATAAACTACTGTGGATGTTTCCACTTTTCTTAGTATCCAGCTATGCCCTGAGTTGCTGCCCGCTTTCTAGGCTTCTTTTATTAATTTGGTGGTGTAATTTTCACACTGGAAGCCTGTTTCCCTGTGTTTCTGGCAAATCCCATTGGTTAGACTCGTTTTACCACATCAAGTTCTTTTTTTACAGCCCACCTCTGCCAGGAAAACTTTGTCATTCATCATCTCCCTTTCTGCTGCATTCATTTTCAGCTAGGCACAAAACATCCTCCTGGCTTGGTGGTGAGAGTGGAAAGGGTAGACGGTGCGTAGTCTCTACGCTGTGGCATGCAAGTAGCGTTCAGAAGCGGGGGAGAGGAGGAAAAAGAAGATGCTCAGTGTACGCAAAGTAGGCTGTGGGACTTCCACTCCCCTTCTCAGTGGCATCCCTTCAAGAGACTGCTGCCCCAGGCAGCTCCATGTTTGCCTGCATCTACTACTGGCTGGCTCTGGCAGAGAGGAGCTTTTCCCCAGAAGCAGTTCCATGTTTGCAACTTTCAGGGCTGCATTCTTCCTCCCTTTTCCTATTACTTATCTCGTTATGGATAAGAACCATGTTGGTGCTAGCAACTGTATTTAAACATGGGACAGAACTGAAGCGCAACTGCACTTTGGTCACGGTTTCTATGCCTGCAGTGGAAGTGTTCCAGAAATACATAGTAATACTTGTAAACTTGTTTAGTGGATGTTCAGTTAACAAGGTGGCATCATCCATGATACTTTGCACAAGACCAAAAGGAGGAACGGAAATCTCTCTGACGGTGGTTTTGTTAGTTGCAGCATTCTGGACAAAAAGCTTTGTTTGAAGTTCTTTGGAGAAAGTACACTTGATTTTTCAGCAAACTTGTTTGGGTTAAATGTGGGATGGCTAGCAATTTGGGAATAAAATTGAAGCTTTGTGTTGCTCAAAGTCACGTTGGCCTTCACGCACAACTCGGAGGACTGATGGTTGTAGTTGCCCTTCGCTCAAAAAGCTGACACTATTTCCTAGGCACAGAGCATTGTGGCCGTCTCTGTTTTCCAGAAACTTGGGCAAAGATGGACCTAGGTCAGAATTTAATATGTGAGCAACAGGTATGTTCCAGTTGTTCACGAGAGATGGGTTTGGATTCCTGATTTTAAGTACCTACTTTGGACATTTCTGCGGTTATGTGAATGCCTTGAAAGCGATGAGCAAATTCCCTTTGGCCTTCGTGAGCTCCAGAGGAGAAACCCCGCTGAGCGAGAGGAAAGGCAGACGTGGCAGCCAGTGCTCTGCTCCTTGCCACCGGAGTCTGTCTCCCTCCTCTGTATCTCGCTTGTACAGAGGCAAATAAAAAATCAGGGACTTGTGCCACACTTTCTTCATAATGCATGTGTACAAATATTTGCATGCAGCAGTGGTTCAAAGGAGCCTGAAGATACTATCTTAACCGTGGTGCTTTCCCAGACCATTGCTGTGCTTTGCCTCTGCGAATAAAGGCAGTAGTGTCTGCAGTCAGGAGATCTCTCATATAGATTTAATCTGGCTGGTTTCCTCCCTGGGGAGCGGAGTTGAGGATAGCGAAGTTCAAGGTAGTGTGCGTTTGAGTTTTGTAAGCAGAACAGACATGGAAATTTGAAGCCTAAATTGCACATTCCAGTCTTCTTAAGGAAAAACGGTGAGGGGAGAGGAAGCGGAGCCTTTAGTACCGAACGTGCGCCAATTTTTGAATACCGATACAGATCTAGAGAGTTTATTTATAAACGCCGCACGGGTGTTTGTGCACACGTGCGCGCACACGCACGCTTATACATATACATGCCCGCGTGTAATGTTTAGAAACAGCGTGTCGCCTATCTCTCTGCTTATAGATTCTATTGATGATTGCTTTATTCATCTGGTGGCAGACCCATTTAAATGAAAATACGTTCCCTGTTTCCTTGCTACTATAAATTCTGTGCTATGGGGAAGGAGCGAAGTGCGCTAGCTGTACTATACATCCACGGAGAAATGCCCTGTTGAGAAGAGGAGCATTATACAGGGAACAATTGACAGCCCTTCACTTCAGTGGGTACATTTCTCTGTACAGCTGCATCACCACTAATGATAAATGAGTAATGTTTGATAGCTGGCTCCGTTGCCTGACAGCTACAGTTTTGGCCAGAGGGCCACGACAGGCTTTAGACTTCTGTTCAAAATGAGTTAAACATATTAGGTATTACGAAGCCACAGAAGCCTCGAGAATGAGTGCTGAAATGAGTTATCAAGGTATGCTCCTGGGTACACAACTTGCAAAGCAGATGTCATTCTAATAATGTGTGATATAGAACATGTCTGTCCTAAACCCTGCTGGATGAAATATGAAGCCCCGTTGGTGATATTTAATACCATTTTATGAGGTGCCATCTTATAAAGACAATGCCCGCCTTATGTGGAATGCTTAAGGTATTTTGCCAAAGGCACTGGGAGGTATCTGAACTAAGTAGAATTTTTATTATTTTATAAGCCTTTACTTTGTAATATTTCTGTTTCTACATTATTGTGGTACTAGCTGCTCTAACCCTTTGTCTAGTGAACTTCATGAGCGGTTTACTGATAGATTGACTGATAGCCAGGGCTGCCTGTGGATGTAAAGGCCAGTTCCTACCTAAATACATCCTTAGCGAAAAAGTAGAGCAAAATAGAAAGCAGACTTCAAAAGGAAATAAAGCTTTACGGGAGGCACTCTTGGAAAAGAAGTCCTTGAAGCTATGAGATCCAGAGGTTTGGGTGGGTTTTAAAGGAGTGAGGCCTGTGGAGCTTGTGAGTTGGAGTATTACTGCTGCAGAATTCATTTTGTCTTGAATTCCTGTTGTAAAGTTTGAGTTACCATTGAGATTTCTGGATCCCTTCGCTGCCATCCCAAGGATCTGTGCCAAGTCGCTTAGCTTCAGGAAGATGACGAGTGTATTCACCCCCCAGTTCTCTCTTTATTTACCTATTTTCATTTAACGTTGTTTTTGTGGAACCCAGTTGCCTCCTTGTTCAGGTCTGTTGGAAAGCGAAGGCAGAGGGAGTACAGGCAGTTATTCTGAGCAAATTAGGTGTCTCCTTCCTGGGTTGCAAAGACCGTGATGACAGTGCTGGTGAATTAAAGACCCCAGAGGGGGCAATCTTACATTGCAGTGATGCTGAGTTGGTGCAGATGGGGTCAGTGCTGAGATCCCATCACCACTGCCAGAGGATCTGGTCCAGTGCAGCAAGGGATTAGTTTTCTTGTCTTCATCCTACATTGACCTGTATCTCACAGTCCTTCTAGTCTTCCGTGCTTCTCTGTTTTGCTTCTCCCAAGCTAATAATGCTCATGACCTAGGAAACAGCCACCCCCCAAAGAGCTCACCGGGGAAGGCTGATCTGCCCCAGCAGCTGCTTTTGCTCAGTAGGGTGATCCAGTGGGGTGTCTTTTGCAAGGCAGACTGGGCCTCCAGGTTCTTCTCCCTTGAGGGTGTCCTGCTCAGCCATGATCTGACTTTATGAACCCCACAGGACCAGGTTTCTGTGACTACTTCTGCTGAGCTACTTGTCTGAATAAACATCAGTGCTAAAGAAAAGACTCAGTTTGGTGTGCCAGTGACGGCCGTGTAGTTTCCAGCTTGAAAGACGTCCCTGTGCTAAAATCTGTGGTGGTTCTTACTCTTAATCCTAACGCTCTTCTTCTGTCTCCCTGGCTAAGCGATCTCTTAACATGTGGTAGTGCAGCCTGATGCAACGAGGTGTTAGGTTAATTCCCTTTGATAAAACCCTACTAACCTTTTTTTTTTGGGGTTGTTTTTTTTTTTTTCCCCCCTTGCAAAACTTGCTTTCCCTTCCAAATGCATCATCCTATGAGCCCAAGGTTCACAGATATTCAGATTCATCTTCCTTTATACCATAAACATGCCAGAGACATATAATCCATTTGGGCACTGGCAAGTGATGACTATCAGAGGCAGAATGGGTACTGAGGGGCCCATAGCTACACAGTAACACAGGCTTGGCAGCAGCTCATTCATCGTCCTAGATGATCTGTCCATCTCCCTGCCTATGGCTTGTAGCACACAAAATACACATGGAAACTCAGGCCAAATACTCTGTGTGTAATGTTCTTTACATCACAGTGCAGGTTTTTTAACCTCGGTTTTAAACGCACTCGTGGTCCAACTGTCTCATTGAGAAGCTGCTTTTTGAAAGAAACGTGTCTTAGAAATTCCTGAGACTTGCTGCTCAGTGTATGACATGTCAAGTTACATCTGCTGTGTCACAAAACATCAACGCGTTGCAAAAGTCCATAATGAAAGGTGACAAGGTACACTGTAAACACTTGTGGCCGATGTTTTTGTTTATCCCAGTGTGAATTTCGTGCAATGTTGCAACTGCAGGGGGTGTTTGGCTTCTGTTTCATCACTAAGCAAAACTTTTGCCTGTGGTGATTGGCTGAATGACCCTGAATGTTCCGGAAGCGAAGGCAGGTTAGTCTCGAAGCCAACATTTGCAAAGGGCTCTCAGGAGCCCTGTCCCACCGCACATGGTGGTGGCATCTGCGCTCAGGCAGACCCCGGGTGCCTGCAACGGGCAAGGAGCGCCGGGCGACGCTTCCACTCCCAGCCCCATCTGTGTCTGACCACTCACGCAGGTGCCGCGTGGGGAATTTCCCCTTCGCCCCCGGCACTCTGCGTGCCTGGGCATGGGGGTCCCCGAAAGGACCTATGTGGTAGAAGTCAAGGTTCCCACAGCGTGCTGGGGCACTTCGTGTGGCTTTCTTCACCTCTTGGAAAGAGCTCATAATAAACTCATTTGCAGTTTTTTCCTTTTGAGCTGTGCAGGTGGCTTGTGTTTATCGAGGTTTTCTACTTGGAGCTCATTTCCTTAAAATCTGTCCTTATGTTTGTTAAAATCCACACAGTCCCTGTTCCAAGCTGTGTGAGGCTTTTAGCTCCTTTTTCCCCTCAGCATTTATTTTGCCTATATTGTTGCGGGAGTCGAACGGGGAAATGCGTAGAGCTGGGAGATTAAAGATGTAAATTTTATAAACAGAAATCAAAGGTCCTAAATCCTGAGCAAAGAAAAGCCAACATAAGTATGAACATTAAAAAACATACATAAATAGTACTTCAAGGCTGAATGTGTTAAATTATTCAACAGTTAAGTCATAAGTGTTCTTAAACTTAAGTATAAAAATGCCCTTGACAATATTTCATAGCTGTGCATTTCTTTAAAATATTTAGCATTCTCATTAAAGAGAATGACTTTATTTTATATATTAGTTACACTCCTGCTTGTTAATATGAAGGAATTTAGTAGCAAAGAGCATTCTTATGTATATAAGCCGAAGACAATTTACATATAAAGTCAGACGACTATTCACTTTTTATTTATTCCCGGATCATCTACATCCACGCATAGCTATAGAGCATTTAAACAGATTCGTTCCTTAATGCGTAGTATTAATATCTCCTGCCCCAAAATATCATTTGCTAATGCCATCGCAAAGACAGGTTCATTCAAAGCTACATGGAAGTTCTTGCCTTTGAAAGACTTAATGAACCTTACATTTTTGGTATACTGCACAGTGTAATGCCTATTACATATTCATTGGCAGAATGGAAGATTTCCTTTAACTCTGAGCTTCCTGGTCTAGTTCACTGTAAAACATCGTCAAAAGTCACAAGAGACTTTCGCTGAAAATTGTGACTCTTGATAGCAGGATGTAATGGGGAGGTTTAGAATAGAAGAACCAGTGGTATATGGGCCCAGGGGGAATTGTTCTGACAGACAAATGGATGGATAATACAGTTTTTGACATAATGGGATGAAAAAGTTTATGCCAGAAAGAACTGAATTAAAGTTATTACTTGAAGGAAATTGTGAAGTTCTCAAGACCAGTGATATTACCTGCATGTGTTTCGTTTGACTGCATCTCTGCATAACAGGTTTTTAAACAGGGTTGGTTTTGAACTGATTTATAAGCTTACTAACAAATCTGCAATAAAAAATTGTAGTTACTTTCTTGGAAGTAACCCCAGTAATATAATTTTACCGGGTGGTTTTTTGGGAGCAGAATTTTTTGATCTGTCTGGTTTTTAAAGGCCTGCATAATCAGTTTGCCTCTCAGCTCCCTTTTGGAAGGACAGCAAAAGAAAAAAGGCTGTTATTCTGAGTTTTGCTCCGGAACGGCGGGAGACTGCAGAGAGCACACATTACTTTGTGTATGTTTCTTTCTCTCAGTGTTCTGTAAACTTTGGAAATCATCAGCTCTGAGATCCCAGAGCCCTGGTGAGACGCAGAAACCGGCTAACGCAGGAAGCGTTGCGAGATCAAGACCTTAGTTAATCAAGGCCATCCAAAAAGGGCTGTACATTTTTCTTCTTCTTCTTTTTTTTTTTGCTTTCCCTTTGGGCGATTGCCAGGCCGAGTTGTCAATCAGACACATTTTTAGGGGTGTTGGACGCATGCGTGTGTGCACCCAAGGGTTTGACCACAGGTCCTTGGAGAGGGCAAAGCACGGTAACAGCCTCTCCACCCCGAAGCCTCTATCTGAGCTATGTTTCATGTGCAGTGGCACTGACTAAGCCAACGGCTAAAACGTGGAAATAAGTACGGCAGAGAGAGGCCCACAGAATGGCAAAGATGAAAAATGTGTTAGCGCAGAACAATGAAGTGATGGTAAATCTAAGATGTAGGCACCAGTCACCACTTGTACCATGCTGTTGTCAGAAGTGTGTTGAGATATCTGAGAGAGCAGGCTGAGAAAGGGAAGCTAATTATACCACATTATTCACTTCTGCTCATTAGGTATAGTACAAAGGCCCTGCTTTTTATGTATATATTAAAGTGCTGAGGACTACCAGGAATAGATAATGTTTCTTTTGTCTCGCTAGTGGGTCAGTTCAGACAGAAAAATCATGTTTTCACGGACCTGCAACTTTCCACTCTCCAGAATTAGGAATTTCCTCCTGTGTCACCCCAGTCAAACAGAAAAAGGCAACTCCCTCTCCCTCAGCACCCAGCAAAACCAAACTAAAGCAAAGCTCCTGTGCCCCATGGCGATTCTTCACCCGGTGCCTGTGCGAGATGGTTCCTGCCTTCTCCCCTCTTCTCAGCATCAGCGCTGATGAAAAAGCTCTTCCAACTAAATCCCTCTTCCCCACGTACCCTCAATAGCTCCAGGGGCAATTTGACAGCCACAGCCTGCCCCACTGCTGTCATCCGTCCCTGGGTCACGTTGTCCCCTGGTGCTGCCACTTGCCCCTCCGTCATCCTGAACTCACAGATAGCTGCCTGCTCTGCAGCTGAGTGTCAATTAAATGAATTCAGCTGTTTAATAAACTTTGGATGGTATGTATAATGCATTTGCTCTTAGACGTTTTACCTGCCTCACAATCCTTGCATCGCATTTGGATCTGTAAATGAGCCATTAGGAGAAGATGAACGGGAAGGCAGAGGATTGGTTTATTGAAATTATTTATATATGAGAAATACCTGACTTTCAAAATTCATGTCTCTTTAATGCTCAAGTCACAGAGAACACATTAAACCTAAGAGGAGAGGAACAGGTATTGCATTCCACACTAAGGCGAATGAAATCAGATTTGGGCATTGAATTCTACCCTTCCGCACAATGAAAATTGCCTTGCTCTTCTAATTACGAGCATCACAAAAGTCACTGCTTCAGCGAAATACCCTGCAGCTACACAAAAGGATAGGCTGGAGAAGCACACATCTACCAATAAGTGGCACTGAGCATCTACTCCATTTCTCACACAGGTTGGCATATCTCTCAGTGGTCCATCTGGTAGAATTGGATGGCATTTATCAGGAAATAATCCAATTGTGGCATGCCAAAACCTGAACATGAAAAGTACTTGTGCCTAGTGTCAATCATTCACCCTCTGACAGTTCAATAAACATCCTTTCTGTGATGGTTTTCAGGAACACTGACACCCAAAATGCTGGAAACAATGCCAGAGATGGAAATGACAATGCTTCTGTGAAACATCAAAAGGGACCGACACAACCTGGCATGGATTTTGCCAAGTGTTGCTTAGCAATACAGCGTGCTTGTGGGCCGCTGGCGTGTTGGGATTAGCTGCGAAGGGAGCGATATTCACACCTTTCCTGAAAACCCATCCTTCCCAAATAATGGAGTACGAAGTAGGGAAGTGCAGCATCAGCAGGAGCCGGGCTTGCTTCAGCCACAACAGGCAATTTTAGACTTCTGAAAAGCCATCTGCCCTCCCTGGTTGTCTTCCTCGGGTATGGAAAGATAAAGTGCCTCGTCCCAGCACCTCGAGGACACAGTCCTGTCCTGCACAGCTTGTGGTCTCGAAGGGTACAACGAAGTTCTGTGGCCGTTTCCTTTCAGGGCTGGCATCAGAAGGGGGCAAACTTTGCTACCAGCAGCTCTTGCAGGAGGTATGTGCAGGCAGAATTTGACCTGGATGAGGTCGGCCACTCGGAGCATTCTCAGAGGATGATGGCAGCACATTCGTAAGAAAGCCTGAATGTGGAATTGGGAGGCCAATATCACTCCTAACGAAGTGTGAAATAGGGACAGTCATCTTAACAGCATAATCGGTGGAAGTAGTCAAAGGATGCTCGGTAATGAAAGAAAAAACTTGTTCGCTTCCCAAATTGCCCAAGCCAGCCCCTCTTCCCAGGTGCCTGGATGCCACCTGTGTCTCTGCAGCTGTCCCCACCCCGTGAGGGATCTTGAAGGGCAAAAGCAGCATTCCCAGAAAAATGGAGGGCTTGATGGCTGGAGGGAAAATGTTCTATTTTATATTGCAAACACCACTTTGCCACTGGGGAGGAAACTGAATTGGGGGAAGTGAAATAACTTGCCTGAAGCCACTGACAGACCTGGGAACTAAACTCTGGCTTCCTTAATGTGCCAAATCCTGGAGCAGAGGCTCACGAGGTCTAACCAAATTGCCTTTTATCTGTGTGCCTGGTAAATGGGAGTGGGAGGAACGCCTGCATATCAAATGAGGGGGTTTTGTCTGTCTCGAAATTCCAGGTTTTCAGATCCAGGAATCAGTTGATGACTGGAACATATAAACTGCCTTTTTTGCAGTTTATATGGGTCCAAATGCAGATGTTCCAGCCAAGTCTGTCCAAACAGAGGTGCTGGGATCTGTTGCTAGTGTGGAGCTTTGAGGGAGGCAACTGCCCCGGGGAGGCACTTGTGGGGGCGTTCACTGCTACCCCTTCTGGCTCAGGGCTGTCTAGTCCGTAGGCGCTGTGGCAGTGATGAGGCTACAAGTATCACGAAGAAGGTGCTTTTGAATAGTCAGAGTGCTCCAAACAGTAATTCTGAGGTGTGCAGACTCTTATGACAGTTTTCCAGGGAGAAGTGCAAGCTAACTCCATCAGTGCCTCTGAGCCTTGACTTGTTAATTGGCATTACTTCTAATTCCCAGCTATATTTTAAGGTATGAACCTAAGGAATTTTAAAGTCATTATGTGGGTGAGGGACTGGTAAAAATAAATCCTTCAGGTTTGAAAGTGGCAGAGAGGGAATAAAAGGTGTTAAGAAATCCAGGAGTTTTCAGCCAATTGGTTCAAAAAAGCATCCGGGTGGACTGCAGCTCCTGGAGAAAGGTCACTGATACTACTCTGGGTACCTCTTTTTATGAACTTTATGCATCACATAAAATAAATTTAAAGCAGTTTAATTTAACAGTCTAATTAGTCATGGCTTTTTCATCTTGTCTATTTAACTATACACGGAACAAAGGGAAAGACACAGGGCCAAATTCAGAGCTAGCACAAATCAGCCCTGCAAGTCAAGGAAGCTGTTCCTGCTCATCCAGGGCTGAATGCAGATGCTGATAGCTAAATTTGTCCCTGGGGATAACACCCCTAATGTCTGTAGACTTGTGCCACAAACGAATTTGGCTGCTGGGAATGAACTCTCTGCGAAGAGGATCCTTGGGTCTCGGTGTTGAGAGCTTGATCCAGGCAAGCTGAAACGTGGGTAAAACGCTCAGGAGGAAGGGTTTAAAGATTTGGGATAGTTGGGAACAAAACTCCTCTGTGCGTTGGCCTTGCAAAGGCTCATGTGAGCGTTTCCCTTTGCTTCAGTCTGCTTAATTTACACCCCCTTTCGTTTTAAATTTCAGTGTTCACATAATCTCACGATCTCAGGCAAACAGCAGTCACGTGAATGCACCCTCCACTGGAACTGAGAGTCTTTCTACTGCCTTTGATGTGGTTATACTGGTTATACCATTACACTAAATCGCGCCTTGTTCTCCAGCAAACCCACAACATTAACCATGAAACACACGGCAATCCACATTTATGAAGGTGATGTTTCTGAGCAGATTTCCAGCTCATAAAGTCTTAGGCCAGCTAAAACGCAGACCTCTAAGTCTACAGTCAGATTCTGGTATTTTGGAGGGCTGTGATCCTGCTGCCAGCTTCCATTAATGAAACAAATCAGTTTTCAATTGTAGATTCTAGCAGAAATCTCTCTCCCATCAGTTGAGGCACGGGGCTCATTTATTTTGTGCAGTACTTTTGCAAGAGCATGTACCGGGGCCAGGTTGCCACCTGATTCTGGAAGGAAGAGGAAGGTCTTGAGGTGGCTTAGCGATGTGTCACCCCAACCCTGGGTGACACAAGAGTCCCTCCCAACTGTCTCTTTTCAAAATTCCTGCGAGTTACCATTTCTCCAGCCAAAAATAACTAAAAGAAACAAGAGCACAATGAAGAAATTAAAATGTAATGCATGTCCAAGGTGCTGCCTCTGCAGGGCTGTGTGAATGTGGGGCTCAGCGTGGTGCTGCCCCACGCCCCCTTCCTGGGCACCCTGCCTGAGCTTGTCTGTTTGGTTGCAGGGAGCTGGACCCTGCATCTGTCGCATAAAGCCTAAGTCTCCGTTCTGACAATATAATTTCGAGAGAGTGACTTAATTCCCTCTTTGAGTGAGTTTGTAGACATCAGTGCTTCCTGTCAGGTCTAGCAGCTGTTTAAGTTACTCTTGTTTCCTCTGAAACTTGATGTCGCCAGGCTGTCAGGCCTCTTTGCACATCTTTCTCTTACCTTAAATTCATATTTCATTTAGGTTTTTTTGCACACCAATATACTCTTCTCAAAGTTTCTTGAAGCTCTAATTATACTTTAATCCTTCTTTTCGTCAGATTCAGCCAGGATCTGTGCAGACCCTGGACCTCTACACCATCAAGAAATTGCATTTTCCTGTGAAATGCTGCGTAATCCAAACAGTATGACGGACGAGAGTCCCCAGAGGGAGTCCTGAGTGGGAACAAAAGAGACTCTGTGGACGCATCTAACACAGGAGCATACTTGGCATTAGCCTAGCTCCCAGGCACATCTCTCTGTAGGTAATGGGAAATACTCTCTTTTTATTCCTCTACATAAGCACCTGTACATAAAGATGAGGGGCTGCATCAGCTCCTTCAGCCCAGCTCTGCTGGGAGCTTCCCCACTTCTTGGAGCTTCCCACATCTTCTTTGGGGTTTCCTCACCCACCCCTCTGATGAGTGTCCTGCACGCACTTGCTAGAAGTCCATAACTGCAACCTTTTGAGATTTAAATTTTAGTTTCCCTATTCCTCCTGACTTTTCCAAATACCACTGGGGTGGGCCCCATGCTGACTTGTGCAGGCTGAGTCCACCCACACCCGGACACAATAGCAGCGGTATGTGCTAGGAGGACTCCAGAGCCCGTGCTGCTGGTGATGGCATTTTGCTTTCCCTGTACTTCACCACCACGTGTTCCCTCTCCTCTATCATTTCCCACACAACAGACAGTTTAATGCGCCATTTTTCTGCAGGCTCCAACCTTCGCTGCTTCATGTCTTCCTGACTTGGGACTGTTTTCTTGCAGTGCTTTGTATGAAGTGTCTCACAGTGCTGCTTTCCGGGAAGTCTGTTCTGGACATGATTAATCCCTTTGTGTGGCAGATTTGAGTTGTTTTATCAAGGGTTTTTTCCCTGAGTTTTCCAACCTCTTTTCCCAGTGTTTTGCCCAAAATCCCATCCATAATATGTTCGCTCTAATAAGGGACGCAGACCTGAAAATTGTAAGATTGGCACTGCAACCTCACGTTCACAGAATCACAAATTGTTTGGGGTTGGAAGGGACCTGTAGAGATCATCTAGTCCAACCCCCCTGCCAGAGCAGGATCACCTAGAGCAGGTCACACAGGAACATGTCTAGATGGGTTCTGAATGTCTCCAGAGAAGGACACTCCATAACCTTCCTGGGCAGCCTGTTCCAGTGTTCTGACACCCTCACAGTGAAAAAGTTTCTCCTTATGTTTACATGGAACATCCTATGTTCCTGCTTGCACAGGTTGCCCCTGGTCCTATCATTGGACGTCACTGAGAAGAGCCTGGCTCCATCCTCCTGACGCTTGCCCTTTACATATTTATAAACATTAATGAGACCCCTCAGTCTTCTCCAAATCAAAGAGAACCAGCTCCTTCAGCCTTTCCTCATAAGGGAGATGTTCCGCTGCCTTAATCATCTTTGTGGCTCTGTGCTGGATTCTTTCAAGCCTTGAACTGAGGGGCCCAGAACTGGACACAGTATTTCAGGTGCGGCCTCAGCAGGGCAGAGTAGAGGGGGAGGAGAACCTTTCTCCACCTACTAACCACACCCCTTCTAACACACCCCAGGGTGCCATTGGCCTTCTTGGCCACAACGGCACACTGCTGGCTCATGGTCATCCAGGTCCCTTTCCCCTGTGCTGCTTTCCAACCTGTTACTAATGGGCTCTATTATGGTTTCATCTGGAGTTTGTAGCATGTTATATTTCTCTGCTGAAAAATAAGATGTTGATGAATTGCCTCTCTCAGGAGAGTGGGAGGCTGCGAGTGTGGGAGGCCTTGAGAAAGGACGCCACACGAGTGGGAGGCCCAGTGAGTGGAATGCTCCGCTCTGGGTGTCTGATGGCTGAGGCCAAGTGAATGTAAGGCCTAGAGAGCTGGGCCCAGCAAGGTGATAGCAGCGAGGTGTGGCTGGAGGAGTGGGAGGCTGGTGAGTGCAGGCCCAGACAGCACGGGCCCTGTGGATGCCTCACAGCGTGGCTGCAGCAACGGGTAGGGTGGGTGTGTTTTCCTGAGGGGTAGTGTCTCCTGAAGGCCCTGTAATCTGCTCCTCAGTGATGGTCTTGCTGTGTTTTCCCCCACTACTCTGTTTCCCGCTCAGTGCCCCCTGAAATGCACACACTTGTGACCCCCCTCCATGCCTGCGGTGGGGACAAGGTCAGTCTCAGCCCACTGCCTGCGACTCCAGCCTTGGAGCAGGCTTGCTCAGCTCTGAAAGGCTCATAACCCCTGAGTTGTGCCTAATCAGGCAGCGTTTGAGATTAATTGCAAGGGCTTTTCTCTACCCACCCACAGAGATAAATGCAGAGGAGCCAATTTGGTAATTGTCCTGAGTCCTGGTGAGCTTCTGAGTTGTTCCCAGGCCAGGATAAGACTGGGTGCAGGAATATTTACTGAGGGGTGGCCTGAGAACTTACTGCTCTGGCTGATAAAGACACGGAGGGTATCTTTAATGGGGCAGAGCCAGGGGAAGGGACATTAGAAAGGAACCTGGTGAGAGAGGTGGGCTGGGAAGGTTGTCACAGGACAGCACAATGATGTTATCAGTAAGAAAGGGGAAACTCCTGCTTTGGATTTGCTTCAACTCCCTCCTGCTTTCAAACAGCTTTAAAGCCTGCTGCTGGTGTTTCCTGTATGCTCCCTCAGACCAGAAAGAAGAATACAGCCATTTTGATTGTCACCCTTGAAGTGGCTGCACTTCTGATGTGATACCATGATGGTGACTCACCTGATGATGCCATTCCTCAAAGGTGAGGTGCTTTTGTTTGTTTTTAGGTAACCCGCAGGCTGGCGCAGGATGTATGTTACTGTGTTGTTGGAGATGCTGGGGTGTAAACAGATAGAAAGGATGGGGTGGGAGCAGAGATGCCATTTGAAGTGGATTGGTGCTTTACTGGTAGGTAGAGAGGGAAAAGCAGCCTTGGCACCTGTTAGTGGCTATTAAAAACTCCCATGTTCTGCTAATCTGTGCTCATAAAAAGGCCATCTGCTAATGCTCACAGGTCATTAAGTTACTAGCCCTGTTTACTCCTCCTCCATTGCTGGGCCAAGCCTTTCTGAGAAAAGAGTGCTTAAATGGTTATTATGGTGGTGCCTGCTCATGCTGCTGTGTGGTTAAGGGTCTGTCAGTATTTTCATTAGAAACACAGACTTTCAGGGCTTTTGAAACTTGGCCATTAAAGTGCTTGCTTCTCGCTGCCTGTGCAGGTTCTGGTGTAGCCTGGCAAGTTTCAGGGACAGAGAGAGTTCTTGTGCTTTTTTTTTAATAATAATAAGACCATTTTATGTGCATCTCTAAGGGCTGTTTTCTCCTAGAGATGTAGGGCTGTACTGGGCGTTGCTGCTGGGGTAACAGGCATCAGCAGTATGGTCTGTCTGTATAAGTGGTGCTGTCCCCAAGCAGGCAGCATTTCTGTCTGCAACACAGGCTGGGCACTATGGGTGGGTTAGGGAAGAAGCTGAGGCCTGAACTCTGAATTGCCTTGATTTTGAAGGGTTTAGTCAAACCGTTAAGGTTACATTAACATAGTTTTCTTGTGGTTAAATGGAACTATCAAAAACTTCGATAATTCTTTTTTTCCTTCTGAGACTTCCCAGCGATAAAATGAGATGTAGCTGCTCAAGTTTTTATCCTTCATTTTGGATAATGACAGTGTCTGTCTCATAAAAACCTGCCTTTTATCTTCCCCAATTAGCTGAGTCGCTGCACCCTTGTGCTGTGAAGTTCTGAGTGCACTGCAGCGTCTTCCTGAGCACAGTCAAAGTGCCCTTTCCCCACCTCCATGGGGCCAGCCTGTCCACAGCACCCACCCTCCAATCTCTGCTCCTGTTGGCATTGGTTTAATCTTTTGCTTTCTGTGTAACATAAGGAAGAATCCTGGGTCAATGAATAATGAAAGCCCATTCAAAACCTGGACTCTTACAGTCTGGTCTCTGCTGCCTTTTAGTTTAAAGGGAGCTTCTCTCACATATCTGTTTAATTTTGTAATTTCCTTTTATTTTTTTTTTTTGGTTAACGTATTCAGACTTTCCCTCATGGGTTGCAGGGGGGTTTTCATCCAGGATTTAGGGGAAGTTCACACTGATGTCAGTGATTCGCTTGTTCTTCAGATTATGTTTATTTCTGTTCTGACTGAGCTTGAAGGCCAGCCAGTGAGCAAATGAGGAATATGGACTGCCTTGGAGAGCTGAGTTATAAAAGGGCATGCAGAACAGCAGAGGGAAGGAGTATCTGTCTGTTTTCTAAACCAGCCTCTCCAAACCATGATTTTGAACTAAAAAAAATAGAAATAAAATTAAAAAAAAAATCAATTCCGAAGGTCTACCTAATTCAGCAGAGGTGTTTTTGCCAGAACCCTCTTTTCACCAGTCAGTCCTTCTTAAATCTATAACAACCCAACAGGTAGTTTAAAATAGTCCTGACTAATTGTAACCAGGACTGCTGGCTTCTTCTGAGTTATTGTTCTGATTGTTTATCTCGGCCAAAAGCTTCAGGAGGTACGTAGACAAAGTAGTTAGCGTAAGAACTCAAAACAAGAACAACTACAGGCCTGTGGTGGTGGTTGTTCGTTTGGATTTGTGTGTGTGTGTGTTGTTTTGTTTTGTTTTGGTTTTTTTTTAATTAAACTCCTATAAAAGCAGACCCTGGGTCTCTGCTGCAGATGTGTCCCAGTCCCCTGCTCCAGTGCTTCCTATCCAGTTATTTTTAACCTTATTAAACAGCAGAGAGAGCCTTTGGCTGTGGTGGTGGAGCTCACCCAAGTCTCATTACGAGCTTTCTTTAGTTTATAACTGTCTCTCAAGTGTAATTCTGCAGCGTGGTAGGCTTCAGCTAAATGTAATCCCTCTGCAGATCCATCTTGTGGGATGCTGAGGCTGATGGTAGGTCTCCAAGTGGAGGAGAGAGGAAGAAATTATTCCTTCCTTGGCCTCTCCATGCTCCTCAAAATTCAGTTTTATCTTCTAAAAATATTAATTTACTAAAATTGCGATTTATCAGAATTGAAATTGCTTTTATCCCTGGGCCATGTAACATATCCAAAAATTCTTTCTCTGTAACGACACTTGATTTGTAGCTCACGTTTTCCATGGAACTGTCTCAGATATGAAAGAAGATGTACTGGGACCTTCTTATACCATCAATAAAATAAAAGTTTGGGTTGAAAAATTATCTTATGGAACAAAACAGAATCACAAAAATCCATCATTATCTGTGCTTTTGAGTGGTCTTTAGTCTTGGTTTGTGGCATAGCTTGGGACAGTCCCCTGGGTTCACTGCCAAGGGTCTGTCTTACCTCGTGTGTGCAAGACAGCGTGACATGGTAAAAGCTAAATATTGTCTAAATTATTATAAAGCGGACAAGAATTAGGAGTGATCAGTGGAGGATGGTGAATGATGGATCTCTCTGAACTGCAGCTTGGGGCATCACCTTGCAGTGTAGTGATGCGACTATTGTGTTTGGGTAGGAAAGCCTCGGTGGCATGGCTACCGCAGCACCAGGAGGGCTGCGTGTGACATGGAGGTGGTTGCCTTAGCTTGGGTGGCTTTGTGCTGGGCAAGGCAGAGCCAGTGAGCAATGGGGCAAGATGGTGTCCTCTTCTGGGTTTTCCTGTCTGTTGTGTAACTCAGTGTGGATCCACTGACTTAACGAGAAGACAGAATTACAGCATGTGTTACAAGCTGAGGTTTTAATCTGGATTTTCTCGAACACATAGAAGTGATAAAATGTGTACAATCTCACACCACTATTCTAACTTCTTAAAGAATGCAGTCTTTTGAAAACATTTCAATTCTTTTATTCTTTTTTTCCCCTTTTGTTTGCTTTTTAAATTGTATGTCAAATGCTGAGCAGAACTTGTGAATGTAAGAAAACATCTCTTTGTCAACAGACGTGTGGTGCTGTATCTAGAAGCGTAAGGATAGAGAGAGTGTGGCATAGAGTACAGTCACCATCCCACTCAAACCTCCCCCCAAACCTCCAGGGAGTGATGTGATGGTCAGTAACCTCCGAGACCAGCTTAGCCCACACACTGACAAAACTTGTCACTGGAGTGGTGGGAAATGTCGTTTTCCTTCCCCCTTTATCCCTCTGTTTGAACCCTGTACTAAAAAAGGTGTTTCATATGTTTACAGTAGTCGGTACTTAAAATATTTGGTCTCCTTTATAGGTACTGACACAGTCTGCTTTGGTAGTACGCTCGAAAGTGAACAAGGAAAGAGCCAGAAAGCCCAGGCAATTCCTCTGATGTCGTGTTTTGCTGAGGCTATACAGGGGAGGAGGCAGCAGTTTGTTGGGGTTCTTGCTCAGCACACACAGCCACATTGTTGACGAGTTTTGGAGCTGAGGGGAAAAAGTATTTTGCCTGGGGAAGGGCGAGGGATTTCACTTTGCGGATATGCTTCTGTTTTACTGCATATATTTATTTGTTTGTCTCTTGCTTGGGAGTGTTGGGTAGGTCTGCTCCCTAGGATTAAATCATATCCCAAACCTTCCTGGCTTTGTGACAGTACAAACATTATTGGATTTAGTTCCCTTCTGCTTATCCACCTCCTGTCTTCCAAGATCCCCATTATTACTATAATAATACCTACAAAACTCCTGCTCTGAGATCAGAGGGGTTTTCAAGTGCCAAAGCAATCAACAAAGCGTACCTGGTCCTTTTAATCTCCTTTAATCCTGCCACGAGGGACTATCCCAATAAATGATCACGTATCCAAAAATTCTTTCTCTGTAACGACACTTGATTTGTAGCTCACGTTTTTCATGAAACTGTCTCAGATATGAAAGAAGATGTACTGGGACCTTCTTATACCATCAATAAAATAAAAGTTTGGGTTGAAAAATTATCTTATGGAACAAAACAGAATCACAAAAATCCATCATTATCTATGCTCCAGAAAAGGATTTTGTTTTGTTTAGCATTTTAGTTAGAAATGATATATGACTACATCATAAAACACTTATATTAAAAAGATCTCCTCACCCTGAATTCAAAATATATATTGTACTCTCTTATCATCTAGTCATTTTAGAGTGAAAGTTAAAAATGTCCATCCTGTGGTAGTAGTTGCCAGTATTATATCCTATAGCTGATATATTCTTCTAATACTTTTACTTAAAAGGCCTATTACTCAGGGCTCATGAGTGTAGACATTTATTTTCTTATTGAAAATGGTAATGCTGTAGATAGCGGGTTTGTATTTAGATCGGCACGTATGGTTTTCTTCTGGGCTGCTGAAGGTCAGCCCGACTCTGTCTCTGGAAGTTTGGGTCGTTTTTGTGGACCTTGTTGAAGAGGGGGGGAAAAAAAAATTCTTTCCCTGGGGTAAGTAGCAGTGGAGAGCGTGAGCTTGCCTTATTTTGCCAAAACGCCAGCTATGCTTTCTTTCTGTTGGGTTATTGTTGGGTTTTGTGTGCATATGTGGAAAACCACTCAATTGTAAAGAAAATCAAGTGATAGCAGAATAAAGAGTGGCCCATGCCATGGTTCAAAGTCTCGAGGGCTTGAGCTGTCCAGGAGTTTTCACAAAAATCCCCGTATCAGGCAATATGACAAAAAGCAGGACTCTGCAACATCCTGGTTTGATGTTTTAGAGATGAAAAGTTTCTCCTGCCTGAGGCATAAATTTTGGCTTGAATGAGAGAGCCTAACCCTAAGGCAAGGATGCTGGGACCCAGATCCCTGTTCCTGGTTTGAACCATGCAGAGCAAAGACTTATAACTGACTTTATTGTGTCCTAAGTGAATGCCCTCACCACTGAAAAGTGACTATTGTAAGGAAAAAAAAAAAAAAGGGAAGGGGAGTTTTTTCTGGTGATGGGTTTTTTGCTTTGTTTTGCTTTGTTATTTTCTCCTAAAGAACCCGGATCCATTCAGAACATCAGCATCTCTGGAAAAAAAAAATCAAAGTTTCACAAGGATGAGAAAAAACACACCCTTTCCCAGAGATCTGAGACAAGTTTTTGACTCAAGTTGTAGGAGAGCATCAGGCAGAATTGGATAAATCGGGCCAGTCTCTTTTGTGGGAAAGCAAATGCTGGCAGGGAAGGGAAGTCTGCAAAGTAACTAACCTGAACACTCCTCTCTGGCCTGCAGAACAATTTACTGAAGGGGTGGTTAAATGGCACAGATTAAGCTCATTAATGGTTCAGATATTTGCTTGGTTTACACAACGCTGTCCAGCAAATTATATTGATGCTTGACAGAATTATTGTCATTATTTATTTTGCTATAAGCCAGATTTATAGATATTTGTAGCTTTTGTAAGGCTAAACATAAGAAACATTAATAGCTTTACTAATTATATCACTGCTTTAGAGATATAAATAGCGATAAAAATGCCAAGTAAAGTGAGCTAGTAAAACATTTTAAAGAGAATTTTAAAGTGAGTTACTGATTGATGATCCCTTGGGTGAATCTTAACTTCTGAATGTGTGAGTGGCGCTTCCCACCAGGGCACGAGTGTCTTTTACCTCCATCAACTCTTCAGGGAGAGATGAGGAAGAACAATAGTGGTATTGAACGACTGATTATTAAATCAGATTCATAATCTGGAAAATATTGAAAGCCTATAATAGCATAAACTGAGGCTGAACTTATTATAGCACAACAGGGTTGGTTTTTTTTCACCTTTACCTTGTCCTCAACCCCTCCTGCCTCCTGGATGGTTTAGCTGCCATTCTTTGTCTCTCAGAGCGTGCTAAAATTGCTGACTCTAGAGCAGGAGGTGCCTTCTCCTTCTGTCTTATTGCAGAGCTGCACAGCACAGCTCTGATGAGGAATTTGGGGTCCTGACAACAATATGAATAATAATTTCATGGCTGTTAAAGAAAACAAGAAAACCTTTAATCAGTAAACAGTGCCTGTACAAGGCCACATATACACAAATTAAAGGTGTGGTTTTTACACAGCTGTCAAATGAAAAAATTGGTTTTCCTAACTATTGATCCTGGTTTTGCTGTAAGCACCCTTTTAAGGAGGGAGATAATGAGTGAGAAAAGAGTTAATAAATGTTTAGCCGTTACTGCAAGCATGAATGGAAATCCATCATCAGTTTAAGTGCTCGATAGGCTGTAGACGATAATCCAAGCCTGTTTGACCACGATCAGTGCCACTGTGAAGAAACCCGCAGGGCCCCAAGAGCTGCAGTCCTGAGGGATGGCGCGCGGTTACCTGCGTTCCTCTGTTACACAGCATTGTAAAGCCTCGAGTTTTATTTTTTGCTGAGTTTAGCCATGACCTGGTTGAAACTCCCTTGGAGCTAGCGGAAAGACTTGCAGTCTCTAATGGCCTTCAGATCAGGATTGCTGCCGTGCTTTCTTGGAATGAAGTGCCAGTGGGAAATCTCTCCCAGGTGTGGGGAAAAAAAAAACAATTTTCTTTTTCTTTATTTTTACCTTGCAATTTCTGATTAATTGGTCTTTCTAACACAGTTATGAATAGCGTATTGTGGAGGTGGATGTTCCTAGAACGAGAAAGATTGGCCCCACCTCATCTGTGACGATATCTCATTGCTGTTTGATGGGATGAGATCAAGGCTCGTGGTGGATTGTGGACAAAGCTGTAGAGCAGGCCACATCAAGTTTGTAAAGAAGATGGGGAACGTGCTCCTGAACCCACTGAAAGCTGTCGCTTTTGTGCCGCTTCCTCGCAAGAACGGCAACAGGCCAAGCAAGTGACAGCGACTTGTAGTCCTCATTGGGAAATTGGGACGATGCATCTCCACCAAGGCTGGGAGAGCTGAAAAAGTTTGGCACACAGCACCCAGATGCTCACCCACACCATGTGAGCATCTTGGCTGTGCAAAGCAACCGGGAAACCTCGTAGGAAGAGGCTTTGGTGGAAGATTTCTGGAGTTTCTTTCTAGTCATGCTGTTAACACCACAGAGGCTGTTCTCCCTTTGATCCCAAACTAGAGATGAAAGAGACAATTCACACACATTTTTGAATCGTAAGAAACCATGTGGCTTGACATTGATTCCAGAAGCAGGCCAAGATGTAGGGTAATGTTAACTTTTTCTCTGAAATATTTGAACTGTCTCTTCTCACCATGTCATGAAACTGGGCCATAGCCTTAGAAAATAAAGAGTGTGCTGTGGGACTTAATTCTCAATGTGGGCAAAAGGAAGAGTCTGTTTAACTTAAGTTAGCAGAACTTTGTCCTCACTACTAAAACTCAAAGTCAAATCACTGCCTTGCTCTCTTATTTCTATTTTCTCTAATATACTCCATAGCACTGAGTTGAAATTTAGGATCCTGAGAGGGGAGGTTATTTGCCTTTTGTGGGTATGGAGAAAAGGCTTCACGTGTGTTTCTAGCTTGGGAAATGATGAGGTAACAAATGCTTTTAGTGAGTAGTGCTACGGTGAATGAGAGTTTCAGGTCTAGGTTTTGGATTGATTTTGTTTCAAAGTATGGGGGGTTTCTGTCTTTTTGTCCCCAGAAGTGTAAACCCACTCGTGGGGACTGCACTGGCTTCTCTTTGGGACTGTATCAACCAGTTGGTCAACAGTGCGCAGTGGGGGGGGTGTAGGTTGCAGTGCCACACACGGCAAGAGGACTCCCTGAGAGGGCATCTAACTCTTTCTCCAGTATCTTTAGGTAAAAGGTGGCCTCACAACCGAGTTCACTGATCAGTTTCAGTCTGAAGCAGTTGGGAAGTAGACAAAACAGCGTCTCTTACTTTTAAGAGCATGTTTGGGACTGCTGCTCTCCACCTGCAGTCAGGTTCAGGGGCTTCCTTTGCTTTTACTCTCCTTCCCAAGATGGCTCTTTGACTTGCAGATGTTTTAACTTCTCGGAGACTGCAGAATCTGGTCAGCTCTCAATAAAAAAAAATTACATCTGCCAGCCCCTAAGTGTGAAAACGGGTAAAATCGGAAATGATATTTGCCTTCTGTTGATCTTTGAAAGAAGTTCTGAAAAAATTCCGGGGGCTGAAGGGGTTTTACAGTTGCCAAGAAATACCAGTCCTGAAGTTTCAGAAGGTTAATGACTGTCTGTATTGAGGGAGAGCACAGTCCCATCTGATTATCCTGCCACCAATAAAGATAAAGGTTTGGCAGTTGAGTGAGATTGTCAGGACTAGTTGAATAATGTGGGTATTTTTTTACCTCCATGCTTTTTTCCCAAAAAGGGGATGTTGCATCTTTAATTAAATGTTACATGAATACATTCCAGATAGACCCAAACATAGGGCAACTGTGTTTCAGAAATGCTGTTTCTACATTTAAAATGTATTTGAAATGTAATTTAAGAAAAAAGATAATGGAAAAAAACCCCTAAAATAACTCGAAACAAGCCAGAATATAGTAGCTCATCATTACGCTAATATATCAAACAATACGAGCTTAGCTTAATTATCCCCTTTGAGAGTTGAGAAAACTAAGCACAACCTTCAATTTACAGCTGTTTGGTGCCGGGAACCTGAATTATTATTTAAGAAGAAGGAGAGAGGGGGGGGAAAAAGTTTATTTATTGTGACCTACACTCAGTTTTTATTCATCATGGAAAATCTGTATATTCACAAATGAGGGCTATTCATCTGCAGACTGCAGCATTCTTCAGCTGTCCGGGGCTGCATCAGCCGCACTTCTTCAGCTTTTGTGTTCATCTCGAAGCCTCTTCATCCAAATTGTTCATCATCTTGATGGCGGAGCTTTATCTTGCTCTAGTGCAGCTGCATTCCCCTTATCCAAAGTGCTGAGAGATACAAGGGAGAGGGAGAGAGGGAGAGAGAGGCAGAATAGAAAAGAGAAAAAGGAATGGCCAGTGCTCATATGAGGATAATTTGTAGTTTCTCAATAATAATAATAAAAAAAAAAGGAGGACAGGCTAATTACTGGCTTAACTAGGGCAGCCTGTGGATCCTCATGTCAAAAGGACTAGCGTAATTATTTGCCATCAAAGCACATTCATATTGTGGTACAAAAGAAGGGCCTTTCGCAAATGGATCTCACTAATAAACAGGGCTGAGAGGAGCATTATGTGTCTCCCTGGATGCAAGCGCATTAACACAGTGACATGGAGCATAACTCTCAGCCTGGAGAGGCGGGGGGGGGGGGGGGGGGGGGAGGAAGAAGGAATATTATCCCCCCCCCCCCCACTCCAACCCAATTACTTCCTCTCCTCTGTTTTTTTTTCTCCCTTAATCATTCCCCCCACCAAGGCACTTAAAATTAATTATCCATTTTAATAAACACTACATTTT